>CM021536.1:18286447-18310221 GCA_010994315.2 Pisaster ochraceus | reverse complement strand
CAACTACAAAGGCACAAAAAGGCACAGAATATCAATTAAAACTATAAACACTAGAAAGTTTCTCAAAATCCCACACAAAAATTCATTACAAATACACCGGACAAATCTGCGATGGCCCTAAAGCCAACAATATTCCTCCCGACATATACTGAATTTGCCAAATTTCCATTTAATTGTGTCATCAAAGGCACAATCCCATCACCTATACCGGTTGTGCTATCAAGCGAGCTTGCGCAGTCCCCTGTTTGTTCGTTTTTGTTTTATTTTATTTATTCATATATTTATTCATTTATTTATTTGATTCAAGACTCACAATAAAGGATCGGCTCATGAATGTTTTTTTGTATTTGTGTACTTATTTATTATTGTTTTTTATTTATTTGGGATTTTTATATATAAATAATAATTCAAATGTTGTATACTCACATTTATTATAGCTGGAAATTACATATACAGATTGTGTGCCCGATACAGATATACAGATAATGCGACACGAGCGTTTACTTTGGTACCCGTCTCTACAAACAATGTTTTAACACACATTGGCCGATCTACACTACAGAGACACCCAAGGCAACAGCACGTCCGGCGTACTACACCATCGCAAAAACATTTTAGTCCATTTCCCAGTTCTCAATCCTTCGCATTTTATCTCTGCGGCTAGTTCGATTACGGTCACCCTGCACTTTACAAAATATCATAACAGAAAAGTTTACGAATTACCCAGTGCTAACGGGAACAACCCATGCATGTACAATCGTAATCTCAGAAAGTGCACTAATGTAATTTTGACGCCTTTGGCGCTCCATAGAACATCAACAAGACGATGACAATGTGGCCATTATGACGAGCTATATCAGGCAGGCCATGCCGATAGACAAAGTGATAATGTCCTGGGTTTAATTGAATTGGGGTTTTGTTCTCAATCAGGCTACATGCAGTATTTACATTGAGATCTCTGTTTCGGTATAACACAAGCTGGGAAAATAGTGTACCCTCTATCTTGAAAGATGGCTCATATGCATTTTGCTTCATTTTTAGTTTATATCCATTTTTGTTGTCATAACTATATTCGCCTATTTTGTCATCTTTGAGTTTCCCTCAAGTTTACGCTCACATTTCCCTAAAAGTGTGGTAAACAAAAAACCAAGTCACATACGGCTTTAACCTAACCTTAGTGACAAGTTTTAATTTCCATAACCAAATCCTTTGGACATTATACTCCACCCCACTGACTCCCCCACCGCTCCACCACTCCACCCAGCCCCCTGCGTTTACATCCTTATTCATAACAGCTATTAAACTTCTTCCTGGAACACACTGATTACAACTAAACATAAAAGCTTTCCATTTCAGCAACAACAAGAAGTCAATGAACCTTTCAATATGAACCACGCCCATCTTTTTCGCAAAGAACCGAATGCTGTTACAAGTGCATGACATTAGTTTCCATGTTTCAATTACAGACTTGATTATTGTATGCAGACCTACAATAAATTATCACCAGCCTTCCAACGGCTCTGCAAACAAACTGCCTTTAATGCTGTCCATCATTCCCAACCCTTTAAGAGGAACGGTTCCAGTAGAAGAAGAAAAAGAGGAAGAAGAACCATTACCCCCTCAGGAGGATCGGAGTCAAATTATACAAGAGCCCAAAGGGACAGGCAATATCGGAAAGACTGATCTTCCCTCTTAAGAAACCTTCTCCAGCAAATAAGAAAGAGCAGATTGTCAATTCGTCCTCACTACATCAACGCGTGTCTTCTTCAAGGCGTTCCAATACAAATCAAGTTATTCTCGCACTGCTACGTCCGCTATAATACTTGTCGGCTTGGGAATAAGGAACCTTCATAATGATACTTACCCTTTTTATAATTTTGCTTCATCTGTCTTTGTTGTTTTGTATCTAATATGTTCAGACAATGTAAAGCTTTATTCATGAAAAGGGTAATGTTTTTCTCCCGCGATAATGCTCTTTATGCACTATTGGTGAATATCGCAGGAGAGGTTTTAAGTGTGATAGATTGTTAGCATTATTGGCTTTTCGCAAAGTAAGTTTTTCATTAAATCTTAGGATTTTTCAATGATGAACGTTGTGCCATAATTGAAGAAATGCTCTAAGTAGACCGACGGTCGAGGTATCACGGAAGCTTTATACAGAGAAATCGGAAGTAACCAGTAATTAGTAAAACGTTCCATGCATGAGAATGTATATTCATATTATAACAGGTGCTTAGAAAAGCGCTACATCATTGATCAACGACATTACATATCTGAGTTTAAAATTCACTTGGCGAGACCATGTGGAGATTGTCAGACGTCAGTTCTATTCTGCACGTCTTGCATTCAAGCAATTCAATAACGCATACAAAGAAGCACCCTTTGCTAAAACTATCTCAATTGGTGCTAGTTTAAGCAATTTGGAATGCATTTACGGTACATTAGATGTTTCACTGTCCACTTTAAGCTCAATGTGCCATGGTTAATCACAAACCGGGAGTCATTTAGGTGCTTCGCCCATTGAAAATTGAGAGCAATGACGTCATGATGACGCAAACTCCTTGTTTAATCGCATACTTCTCAGTTAATAACCCTATTGCTGTACGGCACTATTTGCATGATTACACACAATGTTTTACTTAGAATCAATATCAAGAATGAGGCGTCTAGAGACTAGACTCTACATGACGTATTGCCTATAGCAGCTTGATACGTGTAGGGACAGACTAAACCCCATTTCTGTACGACATAGCAGTTTGTTTAGCTACGTTTACAGTAGGCTTTAAAATAATTAAATTGACGCTATTCCAAAATGAAGTCAAGAAAAACTGCCCGTTGCGTCTAGAGAAGTGAACTGGTCACTTAATGGCGTCTTACTGCCATGGGGTAAATTCAATTTTATACTAATGAGTTTAGGGGCACAGTAGTACGAGACGACGTCAACAAGCAGTATATGGGCCTGCATCCTCCAACGCACACTATTATAAAGCTTAATGTATTTTCAATTTTAAACAGCCTCTAGCTAAAATAGGTCGGTGATGGACACACCAAAATATGAATCCCATAGAAATCTAAACAGGTAAGGAAAACAAACAAGAAATGGTACGTGCTTCCTCGTCGTCAGCATTTACGACAGAATGGAGACAGTGAAGTTGGCCATACTCATAATGATCAGCATCATGGTGCTAGGATGATCAGCCATCAAGATATTTACTTCTTGAACATACTAATTGCTCATAACGAAGTATTCCTTACTGTTATGATAAGACCAACAATAATTGTTTGATGATTGCTGTTTTGTTGAAGACAATACATCCGCTGTATTTGCGGACGTAATGTCGGTTTGAACTCTGTCAACATGTCAGCTGGCAACCTTCTCACAAAGATCTATATCTACGTTTGCAACATTTATCATGTTATTGGTTTGTCTTGGTAACATGAAACAGGTTACAGAATGGCCACCATGGTCACAAGTATTTGACTTTAATCATAATCCTCATTATTCCAATGATAGAATGACATATCCATGGACTCTTTTCATAAGAGTAAAATCGGCCTTAATTATCGTAATGAGGTACCGGTAATTACCATTAGTCATATGCTCACTGCGTGGCCTCTGGAATCGTTGTAACGTCTTACTGATAAATAACGAAGACAATTCTTTCTATTAAAAGGGACTCGTCACCTCGTACAATTTGACCTCAAGTGTACCCTGCATATTTTGTAAGCACTTTCAAAACGTCGAGCAACTTGACTGGAATTTTCTATTGAGTTAATCAGTTGAGCGTAGACATGTTGAATCCAATCGTGCATTCACACGAGAGAAGAAAATTACACAGATCGCTATCATAAATTCCTGACGTCATCAATGACGTAGCGTCACGAAGGTGAGAAAGCTCAAAATGACAAACCAACATTTGCTGCCACTGTAGCCTCGAACGATTCCCCCATTGATAGATGCGCTGGGAAAAATCGCATAAACATGTCACTCTTCAAGTGGCTCAGTGTCAACTGGAGTACAGAGACCATTCCACGTTTTCCCGCGTAAAAAGGTAATCCAATAAGTTATCGTCTGCAGCGGGAATTCATTTGGCGACCACAGTTCCTAACGCATTTTCTACACTGTCGAATGATTCCATTTCAAGTCACCATGCGTTAAATATCTGTGTAATGCAACTTTTTGACACAGTGGATATCAACTTATCACTAAATAGAATATCCTACATTACAGTGAGATAGACTAAAATGGATTGTCAAACACAGCCAAGTTGTATGAAGACCAATTACTGATTAGAAAAGGGTTCACGATTATACTTGTTCATGATTAAAACGAGGCACACTGTCAGCACATGCAGGCGTATTTTAATATTTCCATTGTCTTAGCCACATTACACACTGGTCAGATCAGATGCCATAAGATCCTAAGCTGGACCATGCCGCATGCCCTAGAGGGGGTGTCAATCAACATGGGACAGTGGTTTGTTAGAAAGGGCAGGACAAAGCTCTGCCAGCATCTTTTGCGTACAAAATCGGTCCGTCAAATGTCGGATCGGTCCGTCAAATGTCGGTTGTCTGTCAATTGTCAATGACAGATGAATCAAATTATAACAATTTATTAATTAGGCGAACAAATAAGCTTAAATCTACCCGGGAAACTCCTGGACATGTAAACAGCACACTTTAGATAAAGAAATCGTTGCGACAAACCCTTATAACACAAGGAAGACGCTTGTCAGCGTGTGCTGACATCGTGCCAGAGTTACTTTTGTCCCAATTAGGTGCTTCGTTTGGGGGTCTTAAAACATTTCAATGGCCAGACCTCTTGCGATGTTCCACTACCAAGGTGGGTTACGGGGTTTCTAAATGTGTATATCATGGGGTTTTCCCCATTGCCCATTCTGATTATATAAACAATAAACTGTCAAAGTAATTTGGCAACACCCTGGCTTATTTTCGAAATGATTGCTCTGTTGCTGCAATGGAGGAGATTTACTTTGAAATTGAATTGCATCGAAATTAAATTTCTTCCTAATTTAATTCACTAGTGTTTACATTACCATTGGATAACGTATCATGCCTCCTTTATTCACCGAAGAAGAAAGTAGGCTAACTTTCCTCAGAAAGAGGCTAAGCATCGATTTTGATTAAAGCTTGAATATCAGCTGTCTCGAGGAATAATCTTGGCAGATTCCACCTCACAGTATTTGACTTCAGGGATGAACAGAAATATTCTAGGGCTGGTTACGCGAGTGCGTCATCGAATGGGCAAGCATCAAGGCTATGGGTGCCATGTTTGGATAACGTAGGCGTACAGATAAAATATTCCTTGACGTTCATCATCTAAAATTAAGAATTGAAATCTTGTTCTGTTTTCTCAGTTAGTAGACACTGTATTCAGCTAACAGTTTCTCGTGTATCTTTTATTGTGTCGTTATAGTTACAATTTTGCCTATAAATAAGCATTACGTTGACGTAAACCAATCAATGACCCTAATCTTAAAGGCAGGGTATGAATACACTTGGTACATACCCCCCCCCCAAAAAAATGACCATAAAAACTTGGTAAAGAGCACTGGAGGGCTGTTGATGTTATAAAACATTGTTAGAAACGACTGCCTTTGAGTTTTAGAGATAGAAGTAATTTTTCAACCAAACATTTAATGAGAAAAGCTTTAGGCATGAAGCCTTTAGTTTCTCAGGCACCTGAAAGCACACAGTTATATGCAACAAGGGTGTTTCTTCTTTTATTATTTCCTTGCAACTTCGATGAGCAAAGAGCCCACATTTTCAAAGGTTTGTTATTTTATGCACATGTTGGGATACACCGGTCTTTGACAGTTACAATACACTGCCTTTCAATCTTAAGTACAAGCAAAAGTCTCAACCCTCTTTCATATGGACCTTGTCTGAATAAACGTGCTTAACGTGATTTTTGTTCACAGGTTAAAGTAGGAATGACATGTGTAGTCTTGCAATATCTGACGCAGTCGGCGAAATGGTCAATAAAATGATGAAATGTTTAAAGTGCTCTTTCTTTTCTTTACATTCTGTATATTCCGCGAGACACTGTGGACTAGCTTTAGCCAGACTGGATCGACCACCTTGCTGACATAAAATGCTTACATCATATCCCATGCTTCACGCATTGAAATTCTTCTACTTGTAGTTCAACATTTCGGAAGTGTTGAACGGAACTGGGGGAGTGCCGTCAATGCGTTGAATCGCTGTTATCGAGCATTACTTTTCCCCAGATGTACATGTATTTTCCCCATTCAAGAAATGTGTCATGGCATGTAATGACAAGCAGTTGTGGGGGGGGCATTGGTTTTAAAGAGACATTGAGCTAAGGTTGTGTTTACACAACTCGTTTTATTTAAAAACGAGGCCGAGTGATGCGCATTCATTATTTCTTTATTTATAATTAACTAGTTAATAATTTTTACGAATTATTATTTATGTATTTGTGTATTTATTTATTGGTATCAGGCCTGCGAGAACGAATTTTTGCAAAGGGGTGCTGATTTTTTCAAGGACAATTGGCGTGAGCAGAGCGCAAAGCCATTATGGCATATGGTCCGGGCCCGCAGACACGATTTGGCACATAAATCTCTCTTTTTATGGGGGGGCATGATTATTATTAGTGTAATTTGCAAAATGATTACCCCAAAATGACTTGTTTTCACGAGGCGAATGAAATATTTAGTTTTCAAGACTCTTGCAGTAAATTACTAGAATCCTCTTTAAATTGAAAGTTGTTTCCAAGGCTAGTTGTTTACGTCGTACATTTATCGTCCTTTTTCGTTAATATTGTCATTTGATAGGATTTGAAACTTTGCATGGTGGAAGTATTTATCGTCTTTAAACGTTTCGATCAGTATGATTTGATCATCTTCAGGAGAAGAAATACTGATCGAAATGTTGAGTCGTTAACCACCGGTTCTTTTCAGAACCTACACTACTCAAAAAGAGATTTTCACATGGTGTTATCGCAAACCTCTCTTAATGTTGTCATTGAATAACAGAATATGTGAGGTTTAGAAGTGATAAGTCCCAAGGGAACAATAAGTGCATCTCGTTAACGGCTACCAGTAATTTTATGTTGATTATTTTTTTTTTAAGGATGAACACAATAGTTTTTGAAGGCTTATCCCTGGCATCTAATGCTCAACCAATGCTGATAAATTGCTTAGTCATACGTTTTTTACATTACCATGAAAATGAACGAAAATTACGTTAAAGCTAAATAATTTCAACCTTATTAACATTTAACCAGTCAGAAGGAAATTAATAATGATCTATATGATTGCCATTGACTTGACAAGCGCGTACCAATGACTATGTTTTATTTTTGATGTGTCGTTTTTTCTACAAGCATAAGCTGGTGAGAGTTTCCCACCGCTTGTTACAGTGTATCGCTTTGGGCTACTGGGCTGTCCAGTGGCTAAAAAGGTAGCCACTGGACCGCCCAGCCGCCAAAAGCGATAGGATTTTGAACAGGGTTTCTTCATTTTTATTAGTTTCCTGATTTAATTTTTTTTTACTTATTATAAATTGTTAGTTTAAAATGTAGCCATTCCACCAAAGTGTTTTTGGTGTGGAAACAATAATGATGTAACAAAAATTAAAATCATCTAAAATGTCACCTACTTTAATCTCCCATTAGCTGATGGCTCAAAGGTGCCCGGAAGCTCAATTGTGACCTTACTGTCGCCAGACTTGCACGGTCTTTTGAACGTGACCACAGGGTACCCAGTCAACCTATTGCTTACTCCGTTATGGTCCATAGACCTTCGTGGTCTGAATATTTTTGACCCCATTCCTACCGCTCGAGTTTGCTGAAAAGATGTAATTTTTTGTTTACGTTACAATTATCGTCCCTTTCGTTAATATCGGCATTGAGTAACAGAATATATCAGATTCAGAAGTGATAAGTCCCAAGGGAACAATTTGTGACTCACGTTAACAGCATCCTGGTAATTGTTATTTCGATTTTTATTACAAGCATGAACGAATGGCTCATTACTAAGTTCCCCCTTCACAGTTGACTTGTAAATGTTAATAGCGATGAATTTATTTAGCTTGAATATAAACTTATTTCGTCATCATGACAATGTCAAAAACTTATCAATTAATCAGTGAGCAATTGTTGCTGGGTAAAACTATTGTGTTATTGGTTGGTTTAATTCCGAGGGTTTTTTTTTCTGAAACATTCGTTTAATTATTTCTGAGTTGTTCGTTTATTTCTGAGTTTTTTGTTTATTTTGCTAAGTATACTGTGTTATATGGCGCACAGTGATGTGTTCCTCGCTCACGGTGTTTTCCCATTTTCAAAAACTGCATTGAAGGCAAGCTTTTTATTGATATTTTTAAAGAGTTTCTACACGCAGTGTTGTTATTTTTTTTTTTTTTTAGTTATTTACATCCTTTATTTCGGCTCTTAGTTATTTTAATTGTATGAAGGACTCAACTTAAACAGGTGATTTTTTCTTCTTCTTTTTTTTGCATATCACTTTGTTTTGTGAAAATGCTTATTTTTGTGTAAGTGCCTTGAGTATTTGTGATTTAGTGTATGTTTAAGGTTTTTGTTTGCTTGTTTGTTTGCTTTTGTTTTTTTGTTTTCTGTTTTGTAGTTTTGTATTTTTGTATTTTGTGATTTTAAAAAAAGGCATGAGAAACCCGCCTCTTTTGAAAAATAGGACTATACACAGAAAATCCCTGCCACCCTCATTCAAGACTGCATCGTACGCATTTCTTTTACGGAGATTATGTACACACAGTCAGTGCCGAATATGATTTTTTTTAAATAATCAATTATATGTGTAAAAACATTTAAAACATAAACTGTTAACTTTTTCAAAGATTTCCGTTCATGAAACATATTTACTAAAGGTAGGGTGTGCTTTCAGTGCTGTAGTCGAGTCATGTTGTCCGAGTCCGAGTACTCCCAATCGAGTCCGAGTCCTTTTCGGTCCGAGTCAGAGTCCACCAAAAAAAATGGACTCGGGGTGCTGCAGCACCCACAGCACCCCCACTCTCGCGGGCCTGATTTGTATTCAATGACAAAATGCCCAACAGCTGTAGCTTAACGGTCATAACAACAATGATAAAAGAATATAATCATAACAAAAATACAATCGCTAAAACACTGTAGTACCACATCATTATAAGTTAAACAGTTTAAAATTTAAAAGGCTTCGGTTATAGCAGTCGGATATATTTAATGTGTAAAACAAGCTGAATAACAAAATTATATAAATAAATTTCTTAAACAAATAGCGGACAAATAACCATTAAAACCAAATTGTTACAGGATTTTGAAGAGTTGTGAAATGGTTGATAACCGGTTTCTGTACCTATATTTGTTGCATTTTATTTAATTAAGTATACACCAGACATGTTACGTAAGACACTGAATTTGTATTTGATTTAGAAAGTGGAAGCAATTGTACGTGTCTATGACGGTTTTATTTCAAAAGTTTAGTTCCGAAATTGTGAAGCAAATTATTTCTTCGTTCAGTTTGATCAAATCATTGATCAAATCAAAAGCTTCGTTGTAGTTGCATTTTCTTCCAAGTAGAATTTGAAGCCACGGTATTTTTTATTACAAATTCCTTTGACTTAGATTGAGTAATGGCTGTATGCCAGACTGGTGAGGCATATTCTAATAGGAGCCATGTAGGATTTGTAAACAGTATCCCTTTTTGGATGGGGGCACCTGATTTGCGTACGACGTAGCCCCAATCGCTTTTTAGAATTCTAAATAACCATGGTCGTTTTCACACCGTGTGGATTTAATGTGTATTACCATACATGTTAGCTCATGCAAAAGGGAACTAAATCGTATAGCTCAGAAGCCCGAGGATACCTGTAAACTCGAAAGAGCTTACTGGGCAGATATCCCAGCCACTTAAACGAATCGGCCTCGGTGACGTCATTGTGATTTAAATAAGTTTGTCCCTCAAACAAACTTGATTATTAAGCGATGGCAAACTCGGCCAATTCTTATAGAAAATCTTTCACCGAAATTGACTACAAATCGTTTTTCTTCAAACAACGGTGCAATAACCATCCAATTTGGAAGGGGTCAGGCCTTGTACTAATTTGCACAATAAGACAATATTGATATTGCCGACGGCCATTTTAGCCTTTAATCACGGCACTGTAGTCATCTTGGTAACCGCTAGTTTTTGGTAAACAACGTAAACCAACCAAAGGTGCTCTGGGACCCAGACGAGGTAAAGCACTTTGTGAGGTCCCTTGGAGAATTACGCGGGATTATATTTTGGCGAATCTTGTTGTGATTATCATGTTGAGAGGCTTCGCGCGGATCGGGAAAGGCTCCGGCAAAATTATTGCCTTGCTGTTTTCTAGATGCAAACATTATCGAGTGAAAAACACATATTCAATTTAGCCAACTAAATAAGGTGAGATTCCTCGTGAGACTTTTAAAATTCAATGAGGGAAACAGGGGGGATGTAGTGCGATGTCAAAGGTAAGTAATAAAATATACCGTGAAATGTCCATGGGTATTTCAATAATTTCTGGGTCAAGTTTTTGGAGAATGACTCACAATTTCATCATCAAAATACCGTTTTTAAGTCTTCTTAGGCACTGCATGTTTATTCTAACTGACCGTGCAACGTGTGTAAAAGAAACAAAATGGCGAACACGTGCAGCACTTTATTGGCTTCCATTGCTGGTTTTAGCAAATCACAGCTGGAATAGAATTGACATCATTTCTATAGGCTATTACTTGCTTAGGATGAGACTCAAAAAGATTGACGTCATTGGAACTTTAATAATAATAATAATAACAGTGTGTTGTACGTTTATTCAAGTCAATTAAGCTCAATGGAGCCTTTGATAATAATAGAAGGTCCATGCCCGTGTGATTTTGTGGTATAAGTATTACTAATCGAAATGTCAGCTACTCGGTCTGTGACACAACTAACTTGTTACTAATGAATGGCCTAAACCTGTTCAAATTAGAGGTCATTTCAATACTGAACTCATGAAACTAAAATGCCCACCATCGGTTCATTTTCTAAACCCCTTAGGATATGCCTTAGTTATTCAAACCTCTCTCCAGTAGGCTTCATCTTTTACAAGGAAGCAGGGGCTCGCAAATGATACTTTGGGGCAGGGGCTCGCAAAGTGACACTTTGGGGCAGGGGCTTGCAAATTATACTTTGGGGCTATCAAGAAAATCGGTAATTGGCTAATTCTGTACTTTTTACGCACCTCTACCACAAAGCCCACGGGTTGATTCTAGCTTGGTAGTTTAGAGTAACTCAGTTCACATAGCACAGCTGCAGCTGCAGTCTTCAAACAAAATTTGCCAGAGCGCAGTCAGAAATTAGTATAGCGCCCTCATTTGACATTTCCTGAACGATTAGTCAACAACAAAAAATGTCGTCGAATCTGACAAACGTGACCTCCGTAGCGGAATTTGACAATCTTGGAGAGTCAGCAGGGAGGTAATTACACGCGTTTGTTTTTCATTAACTGCAAGGATATTTAAAATCCATCTAAAATAATATATCCGTAAAGTTATCCAAATATTTATGATTGAAGAATGTTAACAAAAACTAAAGTGTTTAGTCTGGATTCCGACCAGTTATTTACAATGTTTTCAGCAGTTATGGAGGCAGTAACCATACTACTAGTTAGTACTATTACTTTTTTTAGTAGAGTAATGTTCTCCTTTTCGTCTTATTAAATTTAATATAATTAATGGAACTTCTGGAAGTGGAAGAACCTTCATCCATGATCAAATCTTTCACAAGTGTTGAGTTCTTTTCTGATGCTTATTTTTAATTACTTCTAACTAGCCCATGAAGAAGAAAGCAATTGGAATTGAATGTCATACTCAGTCATAGCATGGAGGAAGAAATCCTCCCATGGTCATAGACTAAACCAACTTCTCTACTCTAGTTATCTACATTTGTGTGTACTTCATCACAGTACTAAAAACGTAGTACTAATTATACATGATATAACATGTCATGATTGTGATGTTTAATTACAGGTTAATCACTAAATTACTTAAGGAATAAGATACAAGTAAGACTAAGTATTATTAAGTGAGATAAGAGTAAGACAAACAGACTTTCAAAGGCAATTTTGGGGTAAATATATTGTTGTTTGTTGTGTTTTTTCCCTACTTAATCATTATTGTACACCCAGCAGTATAACTGGGGCACCCAATTTAGTGTTACCCCCTTTTAAAAACATTTGACATCTGTGGCCTACTGCAGCTGTCAACATTTTTCAAAGGACAAAGGAGTACAGCCCCCAGTCATACCAGTTACTTGGCCTATTTAGATTTTGGTTTTCAGTTGAAGTGGTGCTTTAATTTGTGTGGCTTGTATCTGTGTCTACTGGCCAATGATTGGGGTTTTTGTTACAAAAAACCTTTTTATATGAGGAAGAGCTCGGTGTGGTTTGTGTATCCAACTCTAGATGGAGCGGTGGCTAAAAAATTAGTCCAGTTATCAATTAGTGGGAGAGTATTTAAGAGTAATCCTATGTGTTTAGTTGGGATAACATCTCCATATGAATATACTACAAAATTAACAATTAATTAACAGTGTTGATGGTATTGTTTTCCTGTTATTAGTAATCTGCTAGTCGTGCACTTCTGGGCAGATTGGGCTCCACAATGTGTATCAATGAATGAAATCATGGCCGAGGTGGCCAAGCAGTTTCCAAACATCCAATTTGCAAAGGTAAGATGGGAGTTAACAATTAAGAAATTCCTCATACCTGTTATTATCTGTAATAGAATAAGGGTTGGAGTCAAGGGAAAAGGCACCGTACATTAATCTAAATGTGAAGCAATTTGTCTTATAATGATCTCAAACACAACAAATGAGCATACAATTTTGACTTTTTGTGACATCTTCTCTTTTGTGATTAGTTGATGTACACTGTATCTAACATTGTATTCTTGAATTTATTTTTAGGTTGAGGCCGAAGTAGTTCCAGATATTTCTTTGAAATATGACATCTCATCAGTTCCAACATTTGTTTTTCTGAAGGTAAAATAATAAAATAATCACCCTATTGGGTAATTTTCAAGGGTGCCCACATTAGATGTACATTAAGAAATTTCATAAACTGGATACAGTACATTTAGATCCCCAAATACATAGGTATTTACGTGTAGCTGAGTAAAAGAGCAACACAAACTATTTGGATGAACAAAATTTACCCGCAGACTCTTTATGTAACAGATTGAAGGAGTTTTTCTACAAGTACACCAAATGTTATTTTGTATTACAATCTTGCAAGACAACTTTGACAGATTTCAAACTGTTTTTTTTACACAGAACAAACAGCGTGTTGATACATTACATGGTGCCAATGGACCTGAGTTCAGTAAAAAAGTTGAGTTCTATTCTAAAGCCTCATCAAGTCCAGCTCCACCTCCTCCTGCTTCACAAAAGAAGACAACAGAATCTCAAGACACAACAAATGAAGCTCCATCAAAAGAGGTATTTAAAGAGTTTGGAAGAGTAAGAGTTGAATGTCAAGTTGTATGAATGGAATTGTTCTTATTTAAGCAGACTTACTCTATTTGAAAGAACATGTGCACAATGATTTCAAGGCATTCTATGTATGCTCAGCCATCATCATTTATTAATGTTGAGGTATTCCAGTAGACTTTAACAAAGAGCATAAATTGTATTGACCAAGCAAAGAAGTAAGAAAACATGATAATAGGAAAATACATGAAATACAATTCACAGCATAATCTGTGTTTTTGCAACATCAGTCACTTCATAAGGCCTTATGTCCCTGATCATTGTGTCCCTTAAAACAATTCCCTTCCGCAGAGGTGCCCTTAACCAAGAAAAAAAAAGTTTTATGACCTAAAGTCTACTTTTATTTGCTTCTCATTGTCTTGTATTTTGTCCTTCTTTCCACCAGGATTTGAATGCCAGACTGAAGAAGTTGATAAGCTCCGCCCCCTGCATGCTATTTATGAAGGGTAACCCTGATGAACCACGCTGTGGCTTCAGTCGGACAACAGTTGGAATCTTGAACGACAAGAACATTGACTACAAGACATTTGACATCTTGGGGGACAATGAAGTTAGACAAGGTATGGAATTTTAATGAAGATGTGTTGTACATTGTACATTTTTCAACACTCCTTTTTTTCATACCACGTTCTAATTTGTCATCATAACTGGCCTTTCCTCTCCAGGGGTCTATTTCATGAAGCACTAAGACTCATCTTAAGATGAGTTGTCAGTATTACCATAGAGATTTGTATTGTGACATCACACTTTGCTCAGCAATTAGGAGTGATTTGGAGTTGCGATCAATCTTAACTCTTTGTGAAATCGAGCCCAGATCCTTTTAGAAAGCTGTATACCTTTTAGCACTTTTTAATACTGACCATCACAGAACAATAAAAAGAAACGTACCTTACAGGTTGGCAAGATAACCTGTCAGACTGCCCACCCCAGCCCCACCCTGGGTAAAATTTCAAAAGACTGCAGGCCCTGTAGCTCAAATTTTTACCGGACCAGAATTTACTTTACAAGACCAGAATCTATATGACTGAGAAAGAACTTTCTACAAAGTTAGCATGCAAACTGTTTGTATTTGAACAAGCACAAAGAGAAGATGTATCTCATTTGTCTTATGGGTAAGTATATTTTGATACCCAATCAGAATTGAAAGATATTCATCAGACTCGGTCAACATTTGAACATCATTGTACATGTAAGTTACTTATACAATGAGGTATTATTATTCAATTGAAATACACAAGACCACCGGACTTGTCCATTCATGAGATTACTGGCCCAGGGCTAAAATCGCTGGCATCGGGCCTGTTGTCCAGTGTCTAATTCGAGCCCTGCCACCCCCTTCTTCTTCATCATTTAATTTACATCACATCATTTTTCGTAGTTTTATTGTTGTATTTTAATGTCATTAATAGTTCATTTTGTGTTCATTTTTAAGGGCTGAAGACATATTCTAATTGGCCAACATATCCACAACTCTACTTAAACGGTGAGTTGGTTGGGGGACTTGATATCATCAAAGAAATGAATGAGAATGGTGATCTGGACGGGGATTTTCCAAAAAAGGTAAACCAATTATCAAAATATACTCAGCTGTATCAAAAGATCTTTTTCAATGTATGTTATTGATAAGTATTTGTTTTGCCAAACCTTTTTTATTTCATGTATTTAATTTGTCTTGTATACCTTGGTGAAAATGCGCATTTTTAAAACCACATTTTCAGTACTAGTAGTTTCCAATATCTGTTGAGATATTATTATATATTTTTTTGTTTATTAATTTATTTTTTTTCTGGCTATTATCAAAAATGTTCTTTTCATTACCAGCATGTTTTACAGCAAGAGGAATCCAATCCCAACTTTAACCCAAAATTGTGGACCTATATTTTGAAGTTCAAATGTCTTTTGTTCTATTTTTTCAGCAGGATTTGAATGCCAGGCTGAAGAAGTTGATAAGCTCTGCCCCCTGCATGCTATTTATGAAGGGTAACCCTGGTGAACCACGGTGTGGCTTCAGTCGGACAACAGTTGGAATCTTGAACGACAAGAACATTGACTACAAGACATTTGACATCTTGGGGGACAATGAAGTTAGACAAGGTATGTTTTTACCATAGAATTTATATGGTGGGGATTTTACCATTACAAAATTTAGCTTTATTATTTATGTCAATAATTACATTACATAACACACATCTTATAGTAATAATTTTGTTTTTGTGAACAGGATTGAAGACATATTCTAACTGGCCAACATATCCACAATTATACCTGAATGGTGAGTTAGTTGGAGGACTGGACATCATGAAGGAAATGTTAGAGAATGGAGATCTAGATGACGGATTTCCAACCAAGAGCTGAGAAATCAAGATCGACCATCAAACAGTTGCCATACGAGATATAAAATCCAGTGGTTTGAATTGATTCAATCAATTAAACAACTGTACTCGCTTCTCTAAAGAACATTTCCATTTCTATGAACTTTCCGCTGCGAGTTTTGAATTCTAATTAAGTGACTGTGGATTGTTCGCACCACCCGAGAGGAAAGTATAAATGGTGAAGGGCAACATGTAAATCAAGATTAAGTATGTGGTTTACTGGTTTAAGAAGTTACAATTGTACACTTACAAAAGGAAAAAATCCACCTGTTCAACTGAGGCCATCTGACAAGATAAGAAACATCTGTTAATAATAACAACCTCAGATAGTCAATCCCACATGTATTTTGTAGTAGTTGGGTATGCCTTTTGGGAGAAAGGCTGAGACGGCAAAGCATTGTAGTATAATTTAACATTTGAAGTGATTCTTATTATGTTATGTTATGTTAAGTGGTATTTATAACTGGCTTTCAGTCATTTCATCATATATCATGGCCCTTTATAAAAAAACTTCACTGATTCTTATCGATCGTTCTTGATTCATCTCAGATTGTTAGTGATGTTTTCCAGGTACTCTCAAATGTAAGTTATGTATTCTAGTGGCTTACTAGACCATTATACTATTTCTTAGAAGAAGGGAAATACATGTAAGACAGTTTGTCTTCCAAAAGCCTCAAAAGGATTCTACTCGGAGTGAATGTTACATGGAAAATAATAAAATAGGTACAGTGCAAGTAGCATAAGTACAGTAAACTAAAATGATAATGGAAAACGTTACTTTTAGAAGTTAGATTTGTTATTTTATTCAATTCAACAACAATGACAATGTGATACTTTCATAATAAAATACATCATGAGCACATCTTGGTATCCAGATTACATCATTCTGATAAATCCACATTAGTTGGCAGTTTTTACCAGCCCATTTTGGACTTTTCCCCTTGCGCATACATAAGATGGGTTATCTAATCAATGTCAGAACATTGTCAGCAATTTGTTTTTCAGTAGCGTACATCAGGACTTGAATAGGGCGAGGCCATTTGCATTTTGCACTTCCATTGCAAAATCTTAAAGTCTATGGGAAACTTTTGAAGGGGCACCAAGGCCAAGACCAGGCAACAGAAGCCATAAATTCCAGGCCTGTTACATGGTACAATACTAAATGAATGTAAGCTACATATAACCAAATTGCTTTCATCGGAACAGATCTTCATACAAGCTTAAACTTGCTTAGAAGAGCACCTGTCCGTCGTCAAGTGACGTGATACAGTGATCTATTACTACTGGGGTCTACATTGTAAAATATTGTTCAGGAGAGACGGCTTTGAAATCTTTCAAGCCTTGCAAATAACCTTGATTCCTTTGCCTCCTCATTGTCCAGTGTGGACATAATTGCACGTTTGTATAATCAGTTCACTAAAAATCAGTAAATTGACATGTTCTACATAGTTCTCACAATTTGTAAAAGAAGTACAGTTATAGGATAAAATGTTATTCTTTTCTTTCTGTTTTTTTAAAGACACTGATTTGGTTAAAACGAAAGTGTAAATATTTATTTACATGAGTTGGAATGAATTGTATTTATATTAAGGCATGAGTAGCAGGCCTAAATGAGTCAATGAGAAAAGATGTACCCCCACAAACACAGGGTACTCCAAACTTGAAGCAATGCCTGGTGGGAGCAGAAGATGAATAGATAGCAACATTCTCCAGCAGACAACCAGAGCTTCTTTGTCCATAGAGCCTGGTTGAAAGGTGGAGTACAAATTGACTCTTCTCAGAGCCACCACTACTCAAAATCATAAGACAACATGATGTTGTCAATATAATCATCATCTACATGTACTCAAGCTCTTGCCAATTTTTTTGTTGTTTTAGTCATTAATATTGGAAGTAAGTCTAGTGAAACAAACTTTATGCTGTTTATGTTTACAGCTTACATGTACCTGTGAAATACAACTATTGAGAATAAAATAAAGTTCTGAACTTATTCAACAACTTCATTTGCAGACTTGTTTAAATTACTCATTGTTGTTGGGAAGGTTATGGTACATGACCTGACAGTGACACAGACTTGTAACAAGGACATGCCAGGCAGTATAGCAACCAGGTTGGGTATCCACTGCAGTAGTTGGGGTCTAGGGTGTATAAAAACCTTATTTTACATGCAAATGCCACTAGGTCAAACATATTTGATTATGGGGATTACTGAATGCTGTGCACAATCGACTTTTGACCCACCAAACTTTTCAACCTTTTCAATTAGTTGGCAATTTAGACAAAGAGAAATGTCAAGTTAAAAAATGTTTTTAAGACTTTGCACTGTGTCAATTAATTTGTTGTTAAACAATAGCATCACCATTTAAATGAGTGTTCCCTAAGACTGGAGGAGTATGAAATTTCTATGGGTACATAAATGAATATTAACAATTTTTACAATGAGCCAATGTAAGGAAGAAATTAATTTAAAATTTATTTTCATGGGTGATTAAATTGAAGTGATAGGCACATTTTCATGGGTGATTAAATTGAAGTGATGGGCACATTTTCTTCTACACTTTTCAAACTGTAAAGAAAATTAAGTGATCAAACAAACAAGTAACAATACTACTTAAGATGAAATTGCATGTACTCATCACTTACAGTGTGTACATGCTGATCTTAAATCCATTATTATTTTCAAACTATTAATTGGAAAGAAAATGGCATACATGTATTGGCAGTTGGTACATAAAGTACTTTATTTACAAATTGGTGTAAACTTCATGTGATTACACAAAGTCACATGACTTTATCACGTAGACAGAATGTGTTTGAATGATAAACCACACTGTCATAAGCTGATTGACTTCACATACAGTTCAAAACAAAGCAGATACCTACTTGTTTTGTCCATTAATCATTGCAGAACAGATTTGTATGCACCTTGACCTCCTAGGACTGATTGCCACTGATTGGACCAGCAGCAATGGCATTGTTTCCATCATGAGTCAGGTGATACAAAGTTTATTGCACTTGTCTTATTTAGATACAACCATATGTCATGGTCCTTTTCAAAACAGTTAGCAATTCAACTAGAAGTGCGCAACCGTATATTATTTGTACAGTGTGGAAGATTTCATGCATTAGTCGTTTACCGAAATTTATAGTTTTAATAAATCCCTCTTTTGCAGAAATATCACCAGTGATGAGTTCTTAAAGTCTTCGTTTCAGAGTTTTAAATAACAATTTCAAAACCTAACTTTACACTGTACAGTACACAGTGCATTTTGTACTTACTTGGTGCAAAGCAAATAAAAAAAGTAAATCATATCCTTTCCATAAACAAAAAAAATCTGATATGACCTTTGTATATCTTTTTGGATGTTAACTAACTTGTACAGTAGTTAAATGCACCATAATATGTTGGTCCGCTGAATAGGCCTGGAATTTTATCTTTGAGATGGCAAGGCTATTTCCATTTTGCAAAGGGAAGTTCCATTGGAAAATCTTTTGGGCATCTTAAAATCTATGGTAACAGCTCTAGGCTACAGCCTCTGTCATGTCTGTGTCATCCCAGGCCTGGACATAACATTATTGTACATTTTATAAATTTCTTGGTATGTACTTTGTAATGTACATCCCCATGTAGCATTTAATAAGGATCCAATAATCTTGTGAGGAGCGGACACAATAGTAATTTTAGTAACAAAATGCACGGCACTTTACAAAACATACCAAAAAGAGCCTCACAACAACATTTGTGAATTAATTAATCTGTTACATCTCTGCACTGGCCACAATACAATTGGAGGTTGGTAGAATGAAAAATATTAGCATTAGGCCCCTACTCAATGCATTGTTTGTACTTCATGATGTCAACTGGCAATATGGACTTGCATTGGCTATCATACACTGTAAGATGGGATGACTACAGATTTAAGAGATTAAATAGCTTTATGTACATGATATTAGGGAGGTTTTGCAAGCGTACAGATGCGGATACAGATACAGATACGATAACCAAATCTGTTCAGCTGGATGCGCATCAGATTTTGTTTCGCAGTCATAGAGTAAATGTGTTAGGCCTAGGCCAAAGTATACACACATGTTGGCATTGGTTATGCAGGCAAAACAAATCCCCCAAAAATTTGCTGATGTTCTCTTTGCATTGGAGATATTGATTGAATAATATTTTTGTTTTAAACTGTTCGTTTTCAAACCAAGCTCCATTTCATTATCCAAGATGTACATTTAACTCCTGTTGAGCATGCCTTCTATTGTCATCACTCTCATCAGAAGATGCTCCATTCTTTCCAGGTAGAATACTGTTATGACAAAGAGGGCATTTATCCTGAACATAAAGCCACCTTCGCAAGCAAACGTTGTGAAAAAAGTGTCGGCATGGAGTTACTTTTGCAAACTTCATCTCTTCAAAGCATATTGCACAAACATCTTGGAGGGCAGAGAGTTCAAGCTTGGAAGCGGAGGGAAGTGAATTGATCTTGTGAGCTGCTTCCCTGCGACCCAGGAAACTTTGCCATCCTGCTTGAGCCCGTTGCCAGACGTTGAAGTAACAATGAACAAGAATAACAACACCTCCAAGAATGTTATAGTCAGCATGAAGTGATTCCATTCCACCATAGAAGAGAACTGATAATGCTAAGCCAAATTCTAGAACATGGCACAAAGCATGAATGCTGTACACAATGTCATCCAAGCTTTCCCACGGTTCTGAACGTCTATGATCAGCCATAAAGAGAAAGTAGATCATTAATGACCCTAGGGTCTGGATTGCAGTAAGGAGACAACTTGAAACAATAATCATTAGCCAGAGATCAGCTTCAAATACACTGAATAATGTCACACTCAAGTACAGAGGGGTCACCATCAGTCCAAAACACATGCTTATTGCTCTAAAATGGTTGAAGACATTGCGACTGTTTGATGCAGCGAGGGCAAGGAGCACAGGATCCAATATTTCATAAACAGATTGAATCGTTGATGAGAGGACAATGAACATCACAACACTCAACAAAAGAATCTTCTCAAGTTTCTTGAGTTGAAGAAGCTCGGTCTCCATCGCTAGCAGCATTAGCGTTATACCTTCAGTCCATCCACGATGAAAAAAACTCTGTCCTCCTAGGTCACGGAATCCTTTCAAGTAGATCTTGCAAAGAATAAGGAGAAGGAATGCCGAGTAAGACACTGTGTAGCACAGCCCTATTAAACTCCATGGACTTCCACAGCAATCAGCAATAGACGCAAAAATAACAAGTATCCATTGCTCCTGAAAAACAAGAGAATCTTTTTTGGAGTAATACACATACAAGCGGTGAACAAACAGCGTGAGCCAGAAGATAAGGTAAATCATTGGCACAAAGAATCGGTTGTATATGGCAAAGATTACACTGACAATACCGTACAGTTCTACATACTCTTGGAGAGTCTTGTAGCCTATCAATGCCAAGCGGTATGGAACAAGAATGTGGCTCAATGTAAAAACAGTTACTCCTGCCAGAGTGATGATTTGGGCTGTTGTATGAACCATCTCCTGCACATCCACTGGTAAACTGCAAAGTTCGGCTACCACAGGGAGTAGGTATGCAGAGAATACCCAAACATGTTTTGTACCAACTAACCATGCACAAAACAAAGTAATAGCAGACTGCATTAAGAAGATGGTGATCACAGACCATTGAGAGTTTAGTGCATTGATGATCTGAATAGACATGAAGTGGTTGGAGAGTAGATGAGCAGCCAGTAGCATCATTCCAATGAGGACAAACTTGTACATCTTGATCAACATTCTTAGGGGCAGAGCATGGAGGAGGAAGGCCACAAAATAACCTAGAGCAAAAAAACAGAAAAGATGTTGAGTATTTATCAGTAAAAAAAGTTGCAATCCATTAAATGAATTTAATAATATTAGCTAAACCATGTAAACCAAGACTTACATGTACATGTATGTCAATTCATATTTCACAAATATGCTGCCAGCCTGGATACAGTTAGCCCACCTTGTTGGGCTGTTATGGCTCTCTTTTAACATCGATCTTATTACCGTAATAAGACCGATGTTAAAAGAGAGCCATAAAAGCCCAACAAGGTGGGCTAGGATACAGTCATCTTGAATCTCTCACAAGGCAATTATAGGATAATGCACTAACCCCGTCAGTGGCAGCACAGAGCTCATGTTTTTTCCATTCAAGTGCCCCCTGAGAGATTCAAGATGGCGGTAGCCATGAAATTCCTTAAATGTATTTAACACAGTGAAGGACCCGAGCTGACATGGCTGAGGGTTATAATTTCAATGATCAGAGCTACTCCATTCAATGAGTGCCCATACAGTTTCTTTATAGTTATATTTATTTGCTTTGTTTATCAGCTTTTCAATTACAATTGTTTTTATTTAACGACAACCAAAACAAAACATAGAAAAATCACTATCATCCCCATTCATCATGTTCATGACTTTCAATCATGCACCCAAAAGAATAGAAAACTAAACTATGGTATGTAAAATGTAATTAACATTTTTAGCAATTAATTAGTGTCAGTCCTACCTAAATACTGTGTTCCCAGGGTCACCATGTATGGTTCTAAACCCCAGTCATTGGCGATGGTCTCAGCCGCTGTGTCCTTCGTCGCCGTCGACATGAATCTTGCTGTCCTCACATGATATTGATAGATAGCCTCCAATATAAACACACTTGGTAGGCGCAGAGCCACGTTGGAAAATCGCAAAATACTCATTTCTCGACCGCTATACTCCATGTTTAACATCAAACCATCTACTTCTAAGTTCTACTGTACTTACTACGTGCAGTTTAAAGTAACTTCATATGTTTGTTAAGCAATACTTGCTACGTCGTGCGTCTATTTTGTACCGACTCTGGACTCCATTTGTTTACTACCGGGCTGGAGAATGAGTTCGTTGACCTTTGAACCTAGCAGGATTCCGTTATACACACACAACTAGCTGTACCTGTGATGTTTTGTATACCAATCAGATGCATCGTTCATCCTTGCAATGCACAGCTAGAATGATAATTATATAGGCAAACAAGCCTCACTTTGGATTGCAATCCCATCCTTGCAATTCGCCATTATGCTTTGAAATGTTTACCGCATGTGCTTAAAAGTATTATTTTATAGGCATTGTGTCGTCAGGCAAAAAAGGTTGACTTTCAGTGAATTGAGTGCTCGAAAACCAAGTTTCTAATTTGTCTGGAAAGGGGCTCAGAAGGCTTGTTATAGGGCAACTATAATTGCCAATATTCCATACCGAGGTTGGGCAGCAAAGACAGAGAAAAATAAAAACAGATCATGAATGAATTAATCATTCCATTTAATATTATTTATATATCGGGCAACTTGAAATACACATAAAGCCTACCACTGATTATAGCATAGGTCTGCAAA
This sequence comes from Pisaster ochraceus, assembly GCA_010994315.2. Classification (NCBI taxonomy): domain Eukaryota; kingdom Metazoa; phylum Echinodermata; class Asteroidea; order Forcipulatida; family Asteriidae; genus Pisaster; species Pisaster ochraceus. The sequence goes on along the minus strand of CM021536.1, from coordinate 18,286,898 downwards.
GCTGCCATACCTCGAATCTGGTGTGTCCCCAGAAGTTGTTCCTCTTGTGTCATAGACGGATTCTGAAGTCTGATAAACCAGTTTGACCTTTGAGCAAAGACAGAGAAAAATTACTGAACAGAAATGATTGGGCCAACACCTTGAAATAATTTAATATTGATTTTGTATTTATTTATTATAGGCAACTTGAACTACACGTGTAGGCCTACACTCCAAAAAATCTAGGCCTGTGCATGTGAGGCTGTCCTACCTTGATTGGTAAAGTGTGCATCTCCCATCGAGTTGTTCTTCTTATGTCATTGACGGATCAGCAGCTCCTCGGAGAAACTGCTCAGTTTGATCTTACGTCGCCGAAACGTTGAACTTTGTCAATAACGTTTCCATGAACGTCGAACCGACGCGACGTTCATAATTTCCCCATTGATGTGGCAAGGAGCAGAGGGATGTTTGC
>CM021536.1:18261652-18286437 GCA_010994315.2 Pisaster ochraceus | reverse complement strand
AAAAAAAAAAACAATAATAAATAAATAAATAAATAAATAAATAAAAGATACATCAAAAGCAATACATAAACAATTGAAGACCCTATATAATAAAATCAGCCACTTCCATCTCACCAGAGTAAAACTTGATGGGTTTACAATAGACACTTATAATCATTATCCGAGTCAATTTTGTCAAAGAAGCTTTTGATTTGACAGGGCTGAAATGAAGGCGAACACAATGGCGGGGAGAGGATGGATCGCCTTTGTGTCGCACAGGGCTTCAGGAGTTTCGGTCAGTGAAAAAATATCATCTTTATTCCTTCGACTTTTCATTATACAAGGTCTTATAGCATGATTTGTGGGTGTCCTTTTGCGGTCAACTATATCTTTTCCGTTGTCTTCTCAAACCCAAGATGATTACAGGTCCTGTAGAGTTCTTCGTTTTACGGATTTCCTATCGCAACTATACGTTCCAATGTTATTGTTAGTGCACTTGGAATGAAACGGAAAAAATCCTTCCAAACACAGTTGCATTTATTATTGTTTAGATCTCAGTCACCAATCTCAAACTTTTAAAAAATGTTGTAGATAAATTTAGTTACTTTTTAAAACCTTTTGTAATGTGTTGTCATAGGCCCTACACAAATTGTAAACAACAAAAGGCCCTTGTAATGTTAAGTTTTTGCCATTCTGCAAGGAGACGATCATGGCCTACAATGTTCCAAAATTAAAACCAAGGGTTCATAATAAAAGAAAGGAAGAAACAAGTCAGCACAAATACTTGAACCATTGCACACTTTGGAGCATAATACCTTATTATCCATGCAGAAACTCACATTTTTCCTTTAAACGTTTATCTGTGATCTCCTTATGCACAAGGATATGAACAATAATATATTTTCTGTTTACAGTCAAGTGTGTTTCATGGTGTTGAGTTTTCCCTTTGCACCACATTGTAAATTTGTCCTCGACATGACTGTTTCCATGGTAATAGTGCATCTTATAGTGTTAACCATCTTTGGTAATAATGGCGGAGACCAGTTTAACCAACTCGACGTTTCCTTTGCCCTCTTTGTCGTAAAGTATGTTTTGTTATTGATGTGGGATGACTTCTATGCGTCCATTGAAGAGAAACCCCGGTGTTGTTATGGAAATCACATTGTTTGCATTCTTCAAAAGTTCATGAACTTTCCAGCTTTGTCCGGTTTGAATGCAGCAGGTGCAATTACATAACAGTGCTAGGACGATTTTAAACTGAACGGTCTGCTCAATATAGGCTCAAAATATACTCAATGTTAGATAATAATCACATTTTTGCATTTTGAATTGAACTGGAGTTTATAAACCATAGCTGCATCAACTCAGCAAGACTGACTTAAGTGTTACATTTTCAAATGATGTCTCCATTTGGATAGGGAGGGTCCAATACTACAAAGTAGCCATGTGTAGTTCGAGGATACAGTCTACTAATTATCCTGTATACTTCCGATTTTTGTTTCCGTAAATAAAATCACCTAATCCAACAGATTTCAGCCTTTCCTCTCTTTTCAGAAACAACATGCTTTGGTTTGGGTGCTTTTTAGGGCTGAATGAGTGATTGTAATGTCGTTTAACAGTGTAATGAATTGTAGTGTTGTACTGGCCCATAAAATGAGCTGAGCACATGACAATTCACCTGCAGTGTGTTATCTAAATGGTTTTTAACTCACCACCGCCAGGTCAATATTGACCTACCCTTGCCTTGATAAACTCCTCGCCAGATTTCGATCATAAGACAACAACCAGCACAAAATAATATCCAGGAATGGTGATTATTTCACTGACTCAGGGATGGTCAGGCTCCTTTCGGTGGTAACTTGCGTCCGATGTTTCTAAGCTGTGAGGCAGGTACTTGACACGATACAAGTTCGGCACCACGGAACCAGGGTCCAAGAACTGCAGTTTTTCTCTCCAAATTTTAGAATTACTTGTCATTTCCAGACCTGCAAATGAGTTTCCTCTGGTCTATACACATTACAGTTATCACTAGTTCAATCCCGGCAGAAGTCACAGCAAAATGAATGAAAATGTCGAGAGTAGCGAGAGTGCTTCAGACTTGGTCTCTATGGGGAGCACGACAAATACAATGAATTTGAATGTAGACCACAGAGCGCAAAAAGTGATACACACAATTTGGTGACTTCCACCGGGCCGATGCACCCTCGCCCTATAGTTCTACGCGACAATATTTGCGGTGGAAAAAATACTAGAATTACACATTTTAGAGAACTAAGCAACAAATTTTCTTCAACAGAAATCTACAAATAAAACTGTAATCAAAATTGTAATAACAATAAACCTCGTTTTTCTACTTTTACATCTCACAAGGCGAACTACTTTCTGCAAGAGCGCACGGATTTCACTTGTGCGGAAATGTCAAGGTTGTTCGTGAAACTTGGAGGTCAAAGGCATTAGTCGAAAGTTTTAGTTCAAAGTAGCCTAAATATATAACAAAATAATTATCTTACCACCAAAATAAAACTTAGACAAATACTTGAATTTACCTTCAAACAAACCCCTAGGCCCTACCTATATGTAGTGGATACTATACGAAGAGGCAGGGAGTATCATCCAACAACCTGGAAACTTTTCATAACTTTTGGCTATAAATTTAGTGGTATCAAAATATGTTTGGTTATGGGGATCACCAAACAGTTTTCCAACCTGCATGCAGTCAGCAACCGCGGTGGGAAATAACTGCGCCAACAAAAATTACTAGTCCGAAAGACCTTAATTTATTTATTAAAACGTTACATAATTCAAAGACCAAGGTGATGAATTGAAATTACACGTATTGTTTTCTCTTGGCACAGGGTATATGTGCCTATAATAATATATCAGCTGTCTAATACAATAAGTTCAATTTCTGTTGTCCATGGGAAGTTACAGGCTTCCCATTTGTTTATCATTTTTCAGCATTAATTTAATGAATTTATATTGATTACTCTTTTTGTCACGCATTCCTTTCAAGGATGAAAATGAGGCTGTTGTCAAAAACTGATTGTTTTCTGTCAAAATAGCGTTACATCATTCGAAATACAAAGAACAAGGCTAGGAACCAGATTCGTCTGGCTCCCTGTATACCATCAATACTGTTCCGATACAGTTAATGCATTACTTATTACTGGAACTGACTGGTCGGTGTCACGGATGAAGAGAAATAGCACTGCACTGAAAAGGTAGGTATAAATAGTGCATCGCATACATACAAGTACATGTAACTGGCTCACAGTGCATGGTCTGCCAATGGCAATGAGGTAAGGGTTTGTCAGTTACTTACTAAACATGCTCAATGTAACGTTTTAACACTGATTGGTAACATTATAGGGAATTTAAATGTACATTTTTGTCCATGGTAAGGGTAAAGACCATTTTGTTGTTTTCTTTCTTCATCATATTCATAGTCATATACACTGCAGTGCTGCAAAGTCAGACTCAGAGTCAGAGTGCAGTGCCATCCATTCCATGACTGCCACGACTGCAGTGCTAGAGAGTAGAAACATAAGCCTTAGTTATTATACTATAGTCCTGTAGTATTTTATTTCATAGACATGGTGAACAAAAAAAGTGGCAGTCGGATACGGAAATTTTAGTAAAAAAATTGTAAAAAATTGTATTTTTATAACTAAATGTTTTTGTTTCTGGCTGACCATCAGACCATGCTGACATTTTGGCCCAATTTGGAAAATTTTCCGTATCCTGCCACCACTTTTTCACTCATTTTACCCAAAGGAATATCTCATTTGAATAAATTAGATACTATTTTATTTCATAACGAATGAAAAAGTGGTGGCTGGATACGGAAATGTTTCCCCCAATTTCATAAAAGCCTGTAATGTAAGCACAAAAACTTAGTAAGCACAGAAAAATATTGCTTAGCAGAAACAGGTTACCAGCCAACATTCCATAAAGTTCACATTGTTTCCACTGGTCAAGCTGGTACCCCACTCATTTCTTTCTAAGTTAAGAAATTTGCTACGCAGAATTTTCTGCTTAACAGCTTTATGAAATTGGGGACATTGATCATGGACAATTCTTGAGGAAGGAACTTAGATTTTGTTTTTCTTTTCTATCTATCACTTTAGAGAGAACGGGGTTGTCCAAGTGAGTTTCCGTCCAACCAATTTCATCTTCAGTTCATGCACATGATTACCTGATTACACAGAGACCCACAATGAAGATATCCTTCCTTCAACTCAAATAATGCTTGAACTTTGGTGTTCTGTCCAACAATATCCATACGACATAATGATGTTCAATATGAGCAAGAAAGTACAGGCAGTTCTGAGTGTTGTGCTGAGAGTGCCGTCCTTGTTCATCATTGATGCTGTTATAAACTTACGAGTAGACACTGGCCAGTTTATGATAGAGTATCCAGTATGGTCAGGATTTCTGTCAGTGATGGGTAAGAATGAATTTAAACCTTGTTACTTCATGTTTGTTTGTGCTCAAGGGAATCAGTGGTCAAGAGTCTTATCAATAGACATGCAAGTCTCACACATTCAAACGTAATACAATTACTTGCTTAAGTCTATTCTTTGCATTGAACCAAAGGTCAGAATGTTTGGGATAAATATACCATGGTGCTGTTTAACTAGTGAAATCTGTAGATCATGAAGGACTAAATAGATTGTATCTCTTCAAAAGAGCAAACTTTAAATGATAGCTCTGTTCTCTTGATGTTTAAATGATAGCTCTGTTCTCTTGATGAAGGATTGTGATGAACAATGTGTCTTAACTAAAACACACTGGTTTGGAGTAGAGTTAATCTGTTTAGGGTTGTATCCCTACCATCTGTGTAAAGTACAACAACATGTAAATCTGATTGACCTCTTTGTTTTCCTTTGTCATCCAGTTGTCATCATTGCAGCCGCAATGTTCTGTCTCTCAACAAGAACGCTTCTCAAAATCTACACCGTTCTATTTTGCATCGGAACCTTAGGCAGCACACTGTGGTGGAATAATGTCATGATGGAGAAAGTCAATCGAGACAAGTGTCCTTCAAAGTGGGATCTCCTCCTTAAAGAAGATTCCAGCTGTGAAGAGTCTTCAAAAGTTTCACCAGTCCAAATTTTATTCAGTGGTGACTTTGCATTGTATGCATTAGTACAGATGGCCTATGCTTTTACCTACGTAGCATGTATTACACTTCTGCCAGAAAGATTCACGCTAAATATTTGGCTTGTGGTATGTGCCTATTTTATTTCCCCGGTAATCATCCGTCTTGGAATGACATACTTCAGCAGTGACAACCCATCCTTTAACACACTTGTTGCCGTGAATGCCATCTCAGTTTTAGTCCCAGCATTGGAGGTGGCCACAATTTTTGTGTCTAACATTATATGGAGCATCTGGAATGTACCAATGTGGTACAGAACCTATCGGTTCATGCTACAAAACTTTGGATTCAATACAGTTCTGGAGAACGCTTGGGTACAGTTCCAAGTTCCAAATGTACTCAGAACATTCTGGTTGCTACGTTTTGTCGTGCACGTCATACAGGTTATCCCAGCCTCTAATGCAGTACTGCCAGTAATAAATGGCAATGTTTTAACAAATGAAAGTCACCTTTCAGAAAATTCTGAAACTAGTTTGGCATGGAATACCTTTCTAGAAATAACCACTCATGGCTGCGATTCAACCCTTGCTGTCTTGGGCCTCACATCAGTTGTATCGTACCTCTCATACTACCTTGGTAAATGGGCAGATAAATTCATGGGTGGGGAATCAGATGAGGTGGCACATATTGGCACCGTCACGGCAATACTGTTTTTCATTTTATCACTTCAGACTGGACTACCTGGATTGGAACCAACAAAACGTGTTGTCCGTCTTTTCCGCAATTTCATATTGCTCAGTACCGCTATGTTACATTTCATTCATAATATGCTAAGTCAAGTCATGATGACTCTAAGTACATCTCACACCGCATCTATTTGGAAACATCTAAGAGCTCTTAGCATGTCTGCCATCCTCATCCTTCTTCCAATCAGTGTTATTAGCTATCTATGGACCTCCCTAACCATGGGAACTTGGTTACTAGCGGTAACTGCTTTCTGCATGGAACTCATTATCAAAGTGACTGTCACTCTTATCATTTACACTTTGTTTCTCATCGATACTTACAGTGACAAGTTCTGGGAAAATTTAGATGATTATGTGTATTACATTAAAGCCACTGGTAGCACAATCGAATTCTTATTTGGTATTTTCCTCTTTGGCAATGGGGTGTGGATCTTGATCTTTGAATCGGGTGGAGTAATCCGTGCCATCATGATTGTAATCCACGCTTATTTCAACATATTTCAGCTCGGGAAGAACGGCTGGAAGAAATTCCAGAATCGTCGTATGGCAGTACAAAAGATAGACAATCTTCCTATTGCTACAGAGTATCAGTTGAAGGAGCACAATGATGTATGTGCCATTTGCTATCAGGATCTCATCACCGCTAGAATCACACCATGTGAACACCTGTTTCATGCGCTCTGCCTTCGCAAATGGTTATATGTTCAAGATACATGCCCATTATGCCACAAGGAGATCATACAGAATATCAAATCTGAGCAGGAGGAAGGAGTAAATAATATACTCCACCAAGATTAACTGATAAATATATTCAAGTCAAAGAAAACATTTGTGACTAAGTCTTATAAATAAAGTGAGTCTGAAGTTGTTTTGATAGCTATATTTGCTGCAGAAATTATAGTGTAAATTTCATCATGCAAAAAGAGTAAATTGTTCTGCAAAATTGTCTTTTACCCCAAAATCTCTTGACAATGGCACTTGAAAATGTGAAAAATTTTCCCTCTATACATGTAGATTAGATTCTGATGTCAAGCTGCTAATTAACATAACTTGCCTTTATTCTAAAAACTGAATTAACCTCCTGAGCTGATTGTAATGCCATTCTATTCTGGGCTATGATCATGGTATTTATTCTAGTTTTTACTTTTGTTGGTGTAAAGCTCAGCTGCATAATTTCTGAAAACATGTACATGTAGTTAATCAATCAATCAATCAATATTTTATTTCCACTCATTTAATCAAAAACACATGGATATAAATTAAGAGATAAGTTATGAATAAAGGGTGATTAAGCGCTGGGGCCTCCCCAAAGCAGGGTCAGACCCCCATGAGGTGCGTAGCTAAAAGCAGGGTTCTCCCCAGGTTTTTTTTTTTCCTTAAGAACTGTGGGGCATTTTTGACTTAAATGTTTGATATTTGGCCCAAGTACAGTACGCTAAATTGAACATCTTCAGAATGTTTTCTAATTGGTGTTTATCTTGGTTTTAAAAGCTCTACTGCTACATTCTTTATGAGAATTTTATTTTTTTGCGTATCGGCCGAAATTTGTGCGTATCGGCACACAATTCGGACATTTCAGCTAGCTAAAAATGGGGAGAACCCTGAAAATTTGATACTGAAGAATTTAATTGTATTGTACTAAATTATTATTGTACCCTAAGGTAAAGTAAAGACAAGTTATAAAATGTACACATAATTTATGCTGTTTCTTGTCGCTATTAAAAGGCATGATATTTGGTCCATGGATAAAAGTAGGAACATTTTATCCAGTACAAGGGGTGATCTACATGTACACGTGGTGTATGCTCTTATTGACTTTCAGGTCTTATTACTTACAAAAATTCTAACAGAGTGAAGTCGGAAGAATATCATGCCTGCATTGATTATTGCAACATGCAGTGACATGTTTGTGTACAAAAATCTTCAACTGTGTAAAAGGTGCATGTATTTTTTAATAAGGTAAAATTGCCACTCACAAGACTAGAGGTCTGTTGTGACTGGTAACATGGGTAATCGGGGCCGGGTAGTAATCAATATTATTCAAAGTTTTTAATCTGGTGGCAGCTTGATTGGAATAGGTTTTTTTACTTCCCTTGGTAATAACATGTACATACTTAAAGTGCTTGTTCTTGAAGGGGTTGGCTAAATTTGCATATTTGTGACAAGAAACACTAATTGAGAAACATATTGTGTTATTTGAGTATTACAAGTAGCACTAACTAGCTACAACCAATATTGTTGTCATGTGTTCCGTGTGCAGTAATACTGCGGTAAAATGTACATACTTCACATAAACTTCACATGTACATTTGCACCTTGGAACTTGCAAGAACACTTCAACTTTCATAGATGACGGCCTTTCACACTAATCCGCATGATAGGAACTACATAAGTAGGTACGGTATTTACCATCAAAATGTGTTCAAAAATACTGAAAACAGGTTTCAAAATTTAACTGTCATACGTTTTAATGTATTGTGTACACTGTGCACTGTTTATGCCTGGATCTAGATTTTGTTATCTTTACAGAGATTCTTAGAAATGTTTGTGAACAATCTGTGTCTTATTTACTCAAGGCTTGCAATGTTTGCCAATTATATGTATGTATCTAATATTTATTTTTTAAAAGAGTTTAAATGACTTGTACAAATGTAATGAATTTTATTTTGTGGGTTAATTTGGGGATAAGGAAACAATGTACTAAAAGAAGTAAGTTGATAAAGAAAATGCTGTGAGCTTAGTAAAGATTGATATTATTCATGTTTTACAGCTAAATTGTACATTGTAATTTGTATTATTAAGGCACTGGGAAGTTATTTACATTTAATATGTTTAAGTACAAATAAAAGCATACATCCTATTTCAGTTCTTGTCTGTGTTTCTCAAAGTAAATAAAAACAACTATTTATATGAAGCACTTGTGTTTTTGCCAGAATATGAGTATGTCAAAATTGGCCATAAATTAATAGGCCTACAACAAATTGCCCATTTACATTAACAATAAGTGAACATGCAAAGGCCAGACACATTACGGCACTCAAGTTTGAATTTGGGTGTTAACAGGTCATTCAGAATTCATCTGATTAAGGCTACGTGAAAAAACAGTATAATATATAACATAGGCCTACTACCTTGTAAAGATTCTCACCTTAGAACATTTGTAAAAGCTACAGAAGTTTAATGCATTCTTTTCACGTATTTTCCATTTCATGTATAATAAATCAAGGGGATTTCAGAAATCCTTCAAATGAATGCTACATTAATGTGAAGAGATTTGTATTCTAAACAACAGTCACCATAATGGTTTGGTTTTTATTAACAAACAAAAGGTTGAAATAGGACAGATGCCAAGAAAACAACCAAAAACAATTAGCACTTAATACAGATGTGCTCACATCCTGTGTGCCAAGAGGCAACCCCAGCAATCCCTCTTCATTGGTTAACGAATTGCCGCCAAAACATGTTTTAACACTTTAATTGACTCTCTAAATACTTTGTACCAATGGGATTAATATTTGGTACAGTATGCACACATGTATAAAACTAACGGTGAACAATACTCATCCTTTCTAAATACATGTACCTTCTGGCGTTTGAATGTTTGGCTGAAAGTGTGAATTCTTCTTTTAATGTAGTTTCAATGCCATAGAAAACTATTACACACAAGCTACTACTACATTGCATGTCTACTCTAATGTTTTAATGGATCTACATTAAAAAAAAAAAAAAATGCTAGTTAAAACAATTATCTTTATCCTACAAGTATGAACCTTTTTAATTAAGTCTCCATTTGTTGTTTGTGTTACCTTCATAAAAAAGCAGTCATGACAAATACTTTGAAGGCTTGCTTTGCTAAAAATATGTGTACACAGAAATGTTGTGGCCGAGCGGTCTACTTCATCAAACTCAAGTTCTGTGTTGCCAACAGCAAAGCGTAGGCTTGAGTCCAGGTCTTTACAATCGTGTCCTTAAGACGGCTGCTTGACCATCATCTGTACATTACTTTGCCTTTGAATAGTAATGCCATCCATATAGGTCCCATGTGCTGTTAAATGCATGTAAAAGAACCCAGAACACTCGTGTGAAAGAGAGGGGGCTTGCCTCTGGTTTCTGGTATTGTTTGGCAGCAAATTGCACCACCACACTTTCCTAACGGCGGCTTTGATTGTTCAAATGGTAATTCATTCTTAACAATTCCCTCACCTGCTTGTTTTTCTTTGTGCCAGTGCCTTTAGTACGTTTTGGTAGATACTTGCACTATATAAGACTCTTATTATTATCCTTACATATTTTAGACATGTCTGTTGTTTGGATAAATGAAAATTAGACAGGTCTCTCCTCGTGTCTAATTGAAACTTACTGCATTGATCCAACAAATTTGCAAAAAATTTACAGCATTATGTCCTTGATGAAACCAGTGCTAAACTATCAAAGTGTTTCTTTTTCAATGGATGCCTTTAGCTTCCAGTTCATCTCTCACTCTTTGAAGATAACTTGGATCTGGGTAGCCATGCCTGATTAGAAAACAAAAATGACAAAGATAAAAATGTTAGTCCAGACATTTCTTTGGGAAACCTGTCTCATGATGAATATCCTAATTCTGCTTTCCTATTACAAATAAACCTTACTACTTTCAGTATGTTTATGCTTAGTAGATTTATGAAACTGGACCCTAGACATGAACTTCCAACATACATCTCTGCTCCTCCATCTCGCCTCGTCTTGTGGTGTACATCGTTCCAAACGACAACATTTTCCTCCCCTGTGGTAACAGAACGGTCGATGGTGAAGAGAAGACCAGAATCAAAAGCTCTTTGTAGCAGCTTGAAGACCTCTGCACCTTCCTTGCTGTTCGGTAAGAAAGCTTTACGATCTGTGCCTCTGTAGGCCTTCCCTGGGTTAGGATGGTCATCCTGTTTGTAATCATGTAGTACATTTAGTCTGACATTATTGTTTTGTTTTGGGTTTTTGTTTGTTTATTGGTTTGTTGTTGGTTTTTCATGAAATGCTGCCACAGGTGAGCTTTCTCCCTTGGTCATCTTGACCAAACAGTTTTAGGTTCTTACTTATGATAAGTGTGACATTTATCAGTAAAATCTGATGCAAATTTTTACATACTAGTGATGACATATTAGAAACATAAAATTTTACATGTAATTGGTCCAGTTTTATTTTTTGCTTTTTAAATACACGTTAGGACAGCTTGTTAGAAACAAATTCTTGAACTGAGTGAAAAACTTCAATAGCACATTTCACAAAGTTGATCAATGACACATTTACAAACAGAACACTACTCAAATCCTCTTTTCGGTACTCACAGTTTGATGGCCATTTGGGAACGAGTAGTTGATGATGATAGTTCCACAACCAGGGTGGCCTGGCAGATCCATCGAAACAATAGCATGTTTCATGGTACCAACTGGCTGATCACCACTAAGTGTGCCATAACTCTCACCACAGATCGGACACACAGGCTTGAACTGCAAAATTGGATTAAAAACAGATTGTCTCAGTATATGAAGAATATCAGTTTTAATCATTATGCTCCAACTTTCTTCATGAAGAAGATTGGAGCCTACTTTTCAAAATTTGAGTGTTACACAACTAGTTCTTTTAAGCACAATCCCAACTTATACAGCAAATCATTTCCATTATGTGTCCACAGACTCTACTTAATTTTACACCCACATCAGCACATTAAGCAGTGTTTCAAATACATAATTATTTATTAACAATTTTCTTCTCAACATGTTTGCTATAATAGTAGTTGTTCTAAATAAAAAGCTATTGAATAATACTTTTGGGGGGAAACACAAATATAAGATAATTAATGAAGATTACTGTACCTGAAATGCCTTGTCAATGCACTCAGCACAGAATGTATGCTTGCACTTGTTGAGTTCTTTGGGATTCCGGGCTTTATCCATGCAGATAACACAGGTAACCGGATTGGGTTGCAACACAGAACTCTTCCCAATGACATTTAACTCTTTGTCTCTATTAGTCTGCCTCCTCGAGTTTCGTGCACTCCTTGTCAAATCTTTGTTTTCGATGTTTCCTCTTTCACTTACATGTTGTGGTCTTGTCCCCTGACCTTTTGATTCATGAAGGTGTTTTATCATCTCATCATGAGGGGCATCTTCAGTAACAAACTCCTGAGAGAATGCTGAGCTTGTGCGCCCAGATGTCTTGAAATCATTTCTTCTGCCACTTGATGAATAACTCTGAGAAACATCAACAGATTGACTAAGCCCAAGCATTGGTTTCTTACGGGAGGAGGCTAAATCTGAAATTCCTGTCTTGATGCGGTAACTTTTCTTAATGTCAAGGTGAGATGGTTGTGTTCCAACAACAATAGGCTCTCTAAACTTGGGCTGTTTCTTTTCACCAAGACCATTTGCTAGTAGATGAGTTTGTTCTGAACAGTCTCTGCAAACATCAATTTTTTTGTGGATACATTTAATACATATGGAGTTGTCACAACTCTTACAACTCATCAGCATGTACTCAGTGGAACTGGTACAAAAATCACACATTTTTTTCTTCTTACTTTTCAGTTTGAGGCATTCTCTACACCTTCCAACACCCAACTTAGCCAATTTGCATAACTCACAAAACAAATGTTCACAAGATTTCCGCTTGGAAAGGTTTACTTGTGATGAGCAGACAACACACTTGTCTCTAGAGACAGTCCTATCAAGGCTCTGACTGCGCCTGGTTTTAGGACGTTGTCTGTCTCTTGTAGTCACAATCGGTTCAGTCAAAATACGATTAATTTCATATTGTGTTTTTCTTGACAGCTCTGGGGAGGGAGGAGCTTTAGAATGAGCCTCTAAAAGATTATTGATCACATCCTCTCTTCTTCTAGAATGTGATGAGACTTTTGATGCTGTTCTGCTGCTACCCCGTGACCTCTGACCTGTGTCTGTCTTGGCCTTTTTCGGGAAGGAGCTAGGATTACCTGTTGCCATTATATCTGTTGTTTCAGATGACCAACAACTATTCCTGTGGTCCTTAACATCATCTCTCGCCAAGTATGGAAGAGATGTACTCCTGGCCATGGCTGGGCGACTGAGACTACTAGTACTACTTGGGTCAAGTCCGTCCTCATCAGATGAATCAAGATTTCTTATTGAAGACCTTGAAGATCTTGTAGATGTCCTCTTTGGCTCAAGTTCTCTTCTACTCCTTCTTGAGTTTTCAATACCCATATCAAGACGCTCATCTCTAACTGTGCTATGACTATGGGTACCAGAATCAAGCTGTGATAAGAAACCTTGTCTTGTATTCTTCTCGTCAGTCCAAAGATTGTTCTCAGATCCACTTCTTTTTTTACACAGCCTATGAATCATAGTATCTTGAGCCTTTTCGATGGTTGAACAGTCCAAGTCCACAACATGAACCTCTTGTAGGATTTTAATTGACCGTTGATTATCATTATACTCACGCAGAGCCTCACATAGTTCTTCAAGGCAGATTTCTAAAGGAACCCCAAATAATCCTGTAAACAAAAAGAAATTTAATTAATATCAATTACCTTGGTAATAAATTGTATGGAAATCCATACTGACTTGCAAAATGCAACAATAGTTTTGTTTTCATGCATTCAAAATATTTGTTCTAGATTATTTAAAAATCACTCATGTATTTCAAACTGGAGATGACAAAACTAGTGAGAAAAGTTAATTTTTTAGCGATTAAACTATTTTTTTTTAAACTATGCACAACAGTGACTAACCTGAACTAATAAGAGGCATGGCCAAAGATGTGCCTTTCAACTTTGATCGTTTATTATTGTTTTAGTATTTTTTTAAACTATGCACAAAAGTGAATCCACTAACCTGAACTAATAAGAGGCATGGCCAAAGATGTGACTTGCAACTTTTGATCAGCTATTCTCAGACAATTCACAATGGTTGACCTCAGCGTCTGACGACAATCTTGCTCATTTGCATAGTCGTGCCATCGTGGCCCCACAGCATGGAGAATAAATTTGCAGGGCAATCTCCCAGCACCAGTGTGCTTAACCTCTGAAGGGTACAGCAGGCCATTGCGGGCGATGAGCATGTTGCAGTCTGCTTGAACATCTGAGCCAGCTGCATAACATATCGTAGCAGCAACACCAGCAATATTATTTAGTTTTTCATTTGCTGCACTTACAATGGCATCCACTGCAATCCTAGTTATATCAGCAGGATAGACATGAACACAGATACCTGATACTGACAGCTGTATAAGCAGTCGGGTACCGGAGAATTTGTACACTTTTTCTTCATGTTTGGTTCGGTCTCTCTTATCACCACTGTGGGGCAAAATGTCATTAGGACCATTGGAAGAGACAATCATATTGTTACTAATTCCATGTTGTAACAATGATTTTGGCGGGTCAGTTTCTTCATTGGGTTTGTTCTTAACTTGAGACGTTGTCAAAGAATGTTTGAGATTAGATTCTTCAGTCACAGCATAATGCCTGGTAGTTTGATCAATCATTTCAACTCCAGTCCTTCCATTTGCCTCAGCAACAGTTTGTCTTTGAGTTGCTACACCTGTCAGGCTATCAGGTGTTGTGGATCCAAATCTTAGATGATTAAGACGACTCATCATGTCATCATTACTCATACTCTCTAGAGAAACATCAAGATCCATGTGTGGTATTACCTCGACCAAAGATTTGGCACTTTGACGTAAACGACTCAAGACAAAATCTCTTGCAGTTTCTACATTATGCAACCCCTGACCAAAGATAAGAACTCTAGACTGCACAACTTTAAAATATACATCACTGAACGAGTGCTCAGCCCCTTGGATAGTTTCTTCCAAAACCTCTTGAGACACACCCTCAAAATCTGCCAAGCTTATGACACGATGCACAAGCCCTGAAAACACCTCAGAGTAAAAGTTCAAGAAATTCTCCTTGCCTTGTTGAATGTTTTGATCAGAGACTGCTCCATTTGCTTCCACCCTAATGAAGTAGATATCATTGTCTAGATCTCCCTCAACAGAGAACTTTATGTTGTAGTTTTGTTCAATATCACAAAGAATGTTCTGTTTCTTCATTTGGATGTAGCCATAGACACCAGGGTCGACTGGAATCATATCATCAGACATACTGACTGCTTCTACTGTCTTTGGCAATACTTCTGCCTCAGAAACCACTTCAGTAGCTTTTTTAACTTTTGACCTGACAGCTTCAGATGATGGAAGAGCAATATGCCCTGCATCTATGGCAGGGGCTGTTTTCATTGGAGCAAATTGCATCTTATTCTTTACACTTTCCTCTTTAGGTGGACCATACGATCTGTCTAATCCTAACCTACCAGATCGTTGCGCATCACAACCATTAAGAGGTAATGGCTTGGCACCAATTTCAGGCTCAGTGGGAGATACTGGTAAATCATGTTCCATCCTTGCAAATGAATCCCCTTGCTGTTGATGTGTGCTTGGCTGAAGTAGAGGAATGTTCATCCGGGCCTGGTCAACAGGTTCAAAGTCAACCCTTCTTTGAGTAAAGCGATGCTCTACCTGTCCATCAGCATCTTCGACACCATGTGGCCTAATCATTAGTTCTCTGTCAATTGGTGACAAATTATTACTTCCTCTGATAACAGAATGGTGAGTATCATGTCCGTCTACCTCAGTTTGGTGATGTGGCCAGGGTGTTCTTTCTGGAAGTACTGATTGCTCATACTCTACCCTACTGGAAACAGAATCTTCTGCATTAGTTTCACTGACTTCCCCACAGAACTCCGTTTGGGCATTTCTTTTCTGCTCTTTTATTGCATCCTGTATCCAGTGTTTTGCAGATCGAACATCGATTTCAGATGATCCATATATAAGAACCTTTTTGTTTGACACAGTCAGTATTAAAACAGAAGTGTAAACACGATGGACTGACTCTACTGTTTTATCAAGTAATTTTGGATCGATGGTTGGGTCTTCAAAAGTGATAACTCTGTGTTTTAGGCCAGAAAAAACAGTTGTGTACAAATCTACAAATCTGTCATGTGCTGTTGCAATGTCGGATAATTCACTCAGGGATCTAACCTTAAGCATGGCACTTTCAACATCATCATCATCACCATCTCTGGTTGTCTGAATTGAAAACTTGACGCTGTATGTCTCTTCAATTTCTCGAATGAAATCACTCTGCTTCAGTAAGATGTAGCTAAAGACACCTGGATCAACAGGGAGGGAACCAAAGCTTTCTTTAGGTTCTTCACTCTCTTCATCAACATCATTCCTCTCACTGACTGATGAAGATGCTGGGAGAGGTCCATGGCAATCTACGCTTACCACCACTTCTTGTGACAGCAATCCTTCATCTTTTCTTTGTGTCAGTACACCTTCATTCACATCAGGCTGTCCTCTTTGTGTTAGCATTGTTTCATCTTCTTTATGCCTTTTCATTGATGCATCTTCACTTGTCTTTGTGTTGCCTCTCATTTCTTTGAACTTGTTAAGCTCTAGGAAATCACTACTTATTGCAGTTTGAGGAACCTTGACATTCTGCATATAATCAACACTAGGGACACTATTAAAATCATGGTCTCTTGTGTCCACAGATCGAGGAGAGCGTGAAGGTATTCTAACTGCAGCTGAATTTTGCCCATCTTTTCTACCATTTTCAACTGATGGTGAAGGTTGTGTCTTTGAGTCATCATCTATCTTCTCTCCAGGGGTAATTCCTCTGATTGATAAATTTGATGAAATCTCTGCCAAATTATTTCTGATATTTTCACAGTTTTGAGGTGAAGAGTTGAAGTGCAGGACAGGATCTTCATGATGTGCAATGTCTTCAGATGAAGTTGCATCTCTTTTGCTTGAGAGATGAGGTTCAGCATCAAGGTTAAGATCTTCCTGCTTAACATGATTCCCGATGCTTGGCAGCACAGACTCGCCTTCAAATCTACAAGCAACCTTTGCCATATCCCCCTGCCTTTTAGCTTTGCTTCTATCCTTCTTGCCTCTACTGAAATCATTACTGCCAGTTGGGCTGTTTCTCTCCAAGAGGCCAGCGGAATCAGTGACTTCATGTGTGCTAACTTCCATTTCAGCACCATTTTTGGCACATCTGTGATTTCCTTTTTCTTCACCAGAACTACTTGAGCCAGTTGCCAGCTCTTTCTCTCTCCTCTTTTCATGTTTATGTTTCTCTCTTTGTGACAAATCTTTGTGAGAGTTTGAATAATTGCGAGAAGAAGCTCCTTTTTGATTAATTTCCTCTTTAAGATTATGGTTTTGGTCCATGAACTCTGACCTCTTCTTTTCATCCACTACCCACTCCTGCATGAAATTCCTGGCATTTTGCATCTGAAACCAGTTACCTATCAGCATGAATAGCTCATGAGATACACTAATCTGAGAAATATGCATCCACCTATCTCGTTCCTTCTCATCTAATGGACGACACTCCACACCACATTTTGTTTCCATAAGACAAGTGAATTCACGGGACAAGAAGGGGAAGAGGTGTGAGACATCTGGGTTGACCACTGCACTCATGGAGCTAAAAACCTGTACAAAATGGAAAATTGGAAGCCTGACCTTTAATCACAGCAGTATTAAAGCTGCAGCATTCCATAATATGTTCATTAAGAGAAAGACTCTTAATTCTTCATCAGAACTTGAGGTTGTGAACCATTTTAAAGCCATTTTGTCATTTAATTTATGGAAAACATTTTACATGTCATTCATTATTTTACCACATTTCCTAACCATTGAAAACAGAATACTATCACCAAAAAATCAACCCATTTCATTGTGAAACATTGTGCATAACAGTTTATACATTCTCTTTTTCAATTTTACGTCAGGCCAAACATGTATAAAGAGATTCAAACTCAATTTTTCAGCATTTTAAACTGAGCAATTTCTTGCAATGATGTTAACATTTCACACAAGCTTTTTAAGATCACAATTGGCCCATTTGTTGATGACATCTCCAAGGTATACAGTGGTGCATGAGAATTCTATTAAGACTCATTCTACAACCTTACCATAGTAAGCACACTAACTATTAACATTGACTTACACAAGAGAGAAACGGCTGTGTGGTTAAGGGCTCTCCTTCATACACCAACCTCTTCCTCAGAATACAAACCATCGCTAGCAATAAACAAATAACATCACAATGTTTCATCAATCACTTATCATGGCCTGCAAACTACACACATAGTTACATGTACTTCTTATATCCTTCAGGAGGTAACACTTCGCACCCTTAACCTATAAATAGTCACAATGTCATTACTTTGGAAAAGGCCAGTATTTTACCAATACTGACAGCTTATGAAACTTTCAAGTTATGAAAAAAAAGCCACACACAGAATACAAAAATTTTACAAGTATTTCAACCAAGCCACGACAGGTCTTTGATTTTCTAAATCAAACAATGTATGGGCTTATCTACTTTTCAACTTCACTGGTAGTTATAACAAAAACATAAAAACATTCTGTTTAGAACTCTGCTGATAAATCTGTCAAAATTATTGAACTTGACACACCTTTCTCATCTTGAAATGTCACCAATGCGAAACCTGGTGAAGACGGATTTACCGGGAACATTACCTCCACAAGATGACTGCCATCATGGTTACATGATTCCAGCTCTTCAAGAAAATAATAGAAGAGTAACAAAGAATTAAAATGTTAATTAAAAGCAAACTACACTACGTTATGTGAGGCAATTTACAAGCAACCAGTGCCAGGCAATTTCCAATAAAAAAACACGTTCACATTTCAATACTCACATAATGTTCTTCAATACTGCAGTGAGTCGTGAAACAGGAAAAATGTCTCTTGTGCAACCAATGCGTTTCTTTTAACATAAAAGCTGTTTGCCCCAAAGTTGCTTGTGAAGATTACATGTACAGTGTACCTAGTGACAAGGCCCTACCATGCGCTATGCTATGATCCTGACATACCTTGAAAAAGAAATGATTCCAGAGCTGATGATGAACACGATGGGGGTAAATTTGAGATAAACATACAGCGTCTCTTAGTAACATCAGCCATAATTGATGCAAGATTACTTCAACTTGTACTCTATCAATAGGCGCCCTTGATTCAGTTTAATCTATTGAGAAAAAATAAACTTGTTGAGCAGTAATCCAATAATAAATTCCAGCAGTGGCAACAACAAACATGTTCCAACATGTTCAACAATTCTTTGTCATGAATGAATTGTGTTTGAAACAAGTAGACAAAGTTCAAGTGCATAAAAGCATCTAGTGTAGTTAAAAATAAATAATGAGTCCTACTGAACATCATGTAATTAACTTTTCAGAGGATCAAAATTGTTAATGTCCTTTTCAATGTATTCTAATGACATTTTCTAATGGATTGTTTTGATTAAGTATTAAATGATAGGTTGCAGGTTCAAGACCCGCTCTAGTAATTTTTTCTATGTTCAACCCAAGATTATGTATAGCTTGTAAAGCCAATGAGAATATTTATTGGTGTAATCTACTAAAATAACAGATGACACCAGTATTCAATAACAACTTATTACATAATAGTTACCAGATAATGAGTCCGAGACAGATTGGGGAACTGGGTAAAGTGGCTGGGTAAAGCTATCACATGTTTAATGTCAGATTTATGTTTTAAATGCCAGGTTCTGAAAAAAAGAATATTTATGATGCCAACTTATGACCGTGTTAACAACCTTCCAATAATATAAAAACACTTTAATAAAGCAATCTGTAGGTAATTTTGCAATAGAAATTGTGTAATATATCCTCTTTAACACTGCATTGGGTTGAACCATGGAGGTACCTCCATGGTTGAACAAAAACATCATACCGACTCGAGAGAATGCATCAATGTTTACTTTTAAGTAAACAACCACACATACAGTATAACTAAATTTACGAGACCTTTGGTTTAGTGACAATTCAAAGTCAGCTTAAATCAATAAGGTGAAAGGTCATCCAGACTCACAGAAATGTAAACAATATTTAGACCTACTGTTGTTGACAATGGCAATATGACCCCATATAAATGGAAGATAGGTTTAGGGTGGGGTTTTTTGTTTACACTCTAAAAAAAAAGGCAACATCAAATATTTACTGACGCATTGGCAAAGAGATTTGATGTGGCTGTTGCCACAGTGATTGCTTGATGGGAACGGTTCATAAACTTAAATGTGTTGTTTTGCACATTGGTATGTAGCAATGCAAACTGCTGAGTGCTGGATAGTTAATTTTTTTGGCGCTTGTGATTCCTTAAAGACAAGTTCAACCTCTTTGACCCTTGTTCAAGGGTTCTTTTTTGCCAATCCATCCTCCCCACTGTCGGGAGGATGGAGGTTTATCTCATTATGATTGACTGTCTTATTATCTGTCTGATGATTATCGCAACTAGGATTGTAGATTGTCCATGATTCCCTGGCCTTCCTCATGAGCAAACTACTGCCTTATGTGATATTTTGATTTTATTCATTACGCTGTTGTCATTTTATGTTATGTAGGCCTAATCACAATATAATTTCAAAAATAATGACCCCCCAGGTGTCAGGCTTAGTCTCTCTCGACACCACGAAATCAGACCTGAATTTGGATCCGTTTTAATCTTCAAATCAATGATTTAGTCTGCAAAATATCTTTTGATACATCTCACTAAATATTTTACTTATAATTACACTGGCAAAACAATAACGATGTATTTATTACTGATTTAATGTTATTTGATAGTAAAGTAGGTTGCGCTATGGTATAAAGTGATGTAGATTTCTTACAAACCATTCAATGTGTTCATACTTTTGATAAATAAAATATATCATCATTCTAACCCAGAAAGGAGACCCAGTAAATGGGATGCTGTACTTTTTCAAAAATAATTATGACATTGATCTTTGATCGTGCTACTAACTATACTAAGTAACAGTACATTGATCTTGAGACTTGATATAATATAATTGATCAGCTCCTTTTTTATGGAACAACACTCCATGAGGTCAGGTCAGGAGGGAAGAGCTCCTAGAGTCCTAGTTAGATGAATGACACTAACAGCACTAGTATGACTAAGTTATTAAGATGTCAACAATTTTTTAAAGGATCAAGCACCCCAGTTACTGGGTCTACCCAGAAACCCTAACTCACTATGCAATGCTCACTGTCGGACTGTCTTTTTAAAAACATTATTTACACTGTTATTTTCTACCTCCCATGGCTCAGTTGTACCATGGTGTACATTGGGCTAGGAGTGTATACTGTACTGCAGGAGCGAGAAGACATTAAAAACAAAAAACTGTCCGAAAATTGGACAGCACTTTAGAGCAAGGTACTGCCTGCCTACAGTACACTACAAACAACCAACATACCATTACCATCATGACCATCCAGACCATAGCAATTTTTCAATAGCAATTGAATTAGCATTGTCAGATTGTAATGAATGATGTTCACGTTATTTGCAATGCAATTTGTCCCAAATGAAGACGTCGTAACATGTTGCAATCAGAATAATGGTATCTTTACTCTTCCCTCTTTTTCAAAGGAAATTTACAAACCTTAAATCTTCAAAAATCCGGATGAAACAGTCAAACTTCGAGCAAAATCACAAACAGGCAAGATTACATCTCTTTCTTTGACTTCGGGATTCCCCTTTATGGTTACTCAAAACGAGCAGCTGATGTTGCATTAATGTCTAACGTTACCATAAAGCACAAAGTACGCGTTAAAATATGAAAACGTCTCTCCAAATCTGAGGCCAGCGTCTGTCTATTTTTAGCTTTGAATAGTACTACTGGGGGAGGATGGGTTGTAAACGTGGGGCCATTAAAAAAAAATATTTATGTGCCATAGGTCTTTATGGTTGGTAGCAGTTTGCAACAGCTATTTCTATTCTCATAAATATATTTCATGAGTTTACGATGTATGATGATATGTGTATAGCTGGAACATACAACTCGTATTTTCACGGATTACCATGTACCGGTAATTGTATTTTGTAGCATGAAAGCCAACTGCCCTTTTCCACTGAAAATACTTGTCAAAATTATGTTCAATATTTGCGTGAGTTCTCGCTAGCCATCTCTAATTCAAACAAACGAAGATAAAAATTAACAAAGTGTGTTCTTATGGTAGCATGAAACCCAACAGGAAGAAGAATAATCTATCATAAATTTGTATATTAAACAAAAAAGAAATACATTGACTTCACATTATACTTATCTCAAGTAAAGTATGAATTTATTTTGTAACAAGAAACATGTAAAACACTTCAAACTATAAATTGACTTGCACATACATGTATGGGGGGGACTGGCTGAAACAATCCTGGAATATCAACAAAAAAGGGGCAAAATCATTCCAGTTATTTTGTTAGATCATGCCCATAACAAAAGACAGATCAAAGTATTTTCTGTGGACTACTTTAATTAAGCAAACAAAAAAGCAACGCTTTCAAAATGAAAAAAAAAAAATAACAAATCTTAATGGAACCAGAAGGATACCACGTAAATAAATAACTTACCAAATGATCTTTACTTTAAAAATATAAAGGTTCTCATGCAAAAAATAGAAGATGTCTTGAGAAAGATTTTTAAAAAATAAACATAAAAAAAAAACGTTTCTATATAGTTTTTTTATGAATACATATTTAAATAAACTACAAAATAATATTTTAACAAACAATTTTTTGTTTATCAGTGTAAAATAAACGCACTTAAATGTTATGATTTTTCTCATTGCACTTTGTAAAGACCAAGGGTGAATCTTTTTTATCTTAGAGGCAAACAAAAATAGGAACTGACTTCTTGAACACTCTGTTTGCTCTATCATTCCCTGTGAAAACAGCAAATAAATATTTACCTACAATTATATGAAACATGCCCATTAGCATTATCTTTGGCTTCGAACAAAACGTTGTGAAATAAAGGTTACATAATAAGCTTTAAAAACAAAACAATATATACTGTAAAACTGACAGTAATTATTTGTAACTTTTTTCATAAAATAAACTTGCTGATATAATTAAAACTCTTTGAGTAAAAGAGTATGGAAAGTTCTTTTAATGGAAACCTTAAAAGTACCAATCTTTTGCATAATACACTACAAAATGCCTAATATTTCAGAAAGATGATTATTGCTTTCATAACACACTTTTTAAACATCTTACAAAAACTTACTTAGAATCTATGGAAATGATAAAAAAACATGATTCTTGAATCGTCTTTGTTCCCTTGTGCACTTTGGAAGGTTTCCTTCATAAAATTTGAAACTACAACTCATTTATGCTGACACCCGTTTTCAACATATTTTAGGTTGAATTCCACCAACATCTACCCTTAGCACCTTGTTGAACTCATTTCTGCTTCATATAAATGTCTCTCTTTAAAATACCTTCTACACGTACTATGACTTTAGTTACAAGAAATCTAATAATAATCTTGAACAGAACTGGTTAAAAGCTTGATCTCTCTCAAGTATGAAAACAAATGCTGAAATGCATAATCTTTAGCATAAAAGCTTTAAAACAAAGAAAGAGTTTGGCGTTGTTTTTCTGCCTTTAAGGTAAACATGCATCATTCCCTCCCCTGGACAATCAGAGTAAAGCCGATTATGGCAATAACTTGATCAAAATGTTTTGACTTTTTCATATTTCAGTAAAACAAAATTAGATCAAAGTTTACTCCTGCAGTGTTGCATATCAATGATTACTGAAACACTTCTTATCAAATAAGAAACTACTGACTTGGGCAAGTCAGAGTAAAAGTATACCAATAGGGAACTATTTTCATACTTAAAGTTCCTACTTCCAACACGACTACTTTGACCCTTTGTAAGAGGGGTTGATTATAATAGAGAAAGGTCAAATGTAGAGTATCCTGAGGTTTAAGGGACTTTTGGTTGCACTGAAGCATGCTGGTAATCATACACTGAGCCATTGAAATGTCTCATGGGAATAAATGGCACAAGATGTGGGTTACCAGCTAAATTGTAAACAGGTCGTTCAATCAGGCCTTGTGTGTCAGCTGTAATCATTGGTTGTTGAAGGTTCAATCTTTGTGGACGATTGATCTCAGAATCAGCAAGCCGGCCATTTTGAGGGATGCAGGTCAACAGATGATTATCATCTGATCTAGGTTTTGGGGATTGTGCAACACAAATCTTATGCCAATCATTCTGCTTGTTTTCAATAACAGTCGATTGTGATCCAGAGGGGCTACTTTCAGACTTCTCAAAAGTGGGAAGGTAGTGCATTTCTATCGTAGAAGGCCAAGATGAAAGCTTGCATTTATGCCCAACTGACCCTTTTGAAGGGTCATTAATGATACAACCTGATATGATATAATCCATATGTTTCTCTTGAATAGTAGTGATATACTTATAGTGAGACAAGAGTTCATCCTTGGACTTCAGTGCTGACTCCACCTCCTTAAGACGTTCATCAATTCTTTGAAGATTCTTACAGTGGACATTATTGATGGAGTAAAGCTTTCCAGTAAACACACTTTGGTTGTAGGTCAGTTTGTCTTCATACTGTTTTTGTAGGTTCTGATAAAGATGTTGCAAGTTTGTGTTCACCTGAGTTTAATTTCAAATAACAGGTAGGTCATTATAAATAGCAAACAATTTGTAGATAAATAGCAAACAATTTATATATACCCAGCAAACTACTTGTATATAAAAAGCAAACTATTTGCAACATTTTACAAGTATCAAGGTGTCATTTAGCTAATGGCAGAGGTATGGTACACATTGAAATGAAAGCACATCATTAAAGAAAATGCATTTTCAATTCAATGTGCACACAAACTTGACCATCCCAGCAATAACTTAAAAAGAATTGTCCATTTCAACGTTGAAAAGCTTTTTCAACATGTTTTTTTAACTAAAAGCAAGGATATTTGTTCTCTCTCTCTCTCTCTCTCTCTCTCTTGCAAACTTATACTATAGAGAATTTTACACATTCTAAAATTCCTTAATTACTACAACATCTCACTTTTATCATAA
>CM021536.1:18218924-18261517 GCA_010994315.2 Pisaster ochraceus | reverse complement strand
AGGAATCAGGATGGTAATTTACTTTATTTACTTTATTTACTTGTTTTTAGATTGAAGTAATAATTGTTCAATTTTTCATAAATTGTTGCACTTTATTTTTGTAAGCTAAATCCAAAGCCAAACGCCAAGCTGCAAACAAACAAATGTGCGCCGTCACTTTTTGAAATGACTTTATTGCTCAAACTTTTACTTGCGGTGACTTTGATGGGGGCGACTCTGTCAGGGATCGACTTTGTATTGGGCGACTGCTCAGCCATTTACTCACTGGACCGCCCGAGAGGGACCCGAATGCTTTACGCACTATAATGTATAGTACAACAGCGACGATGTTTCTCTGTGTAGTGATGATAGTATTGTATGTACAATGCTTTATGCACTATAATGTATACAACAGCAACGATGCTTTTACAATTTCGCTGGGCTTTCGCACGTTATCACTGACATCAACATTTTCCCCCTAGTATCAAATCATAAAACGTTAATATAGTTTTGTAATTACACTAATAAGTACAAGGACCATATCACAAAATTTTCACTTTTGAGTTTTTACTCGGGTGATTATGATTTCTTTTTAAACTAAATCGTGTAACATACCTGGAGGACCCCGGCGAACCCTTAAAGGGGGGCGCGTGCGAGGGAGGGAGAAAATTGTTGACAATAAAAAGTTTGTATGATTAAAATATAAAAGATTAATATTATATATGTTGGGCTCTCAAGCAGGCCCCTGGAACCCCCATGCCATAAATTCCATGACTCCTGATGTCCCCCCCCCCATATTTCAAGGCAGATTGACGCCCATGCCCAAGATAAACTAACCTGTTGTGCTTGGTTTAAAGCGTGGCGCTTCAACAACACCTCATTGTGCTGCACATGATGTAACAGAAAGTTCTGCTGTTTTTTCATCTGGTGCAGCTCCTGTTGTACATGCTGAGCAAGCTGCACTTGACCAGAATTCTGTCAAGATTTAAGGTCAAGGATACACATGAAGAATACACATTTCACATTTCTTTAAATCTGGAGCGGAGTTTTTCCCATCAAATACCCCAAGTTAAAAAACAAATCTTTTGAAATTATTTCAAGTCCTGCAAAAAATTGAAACATTTTGTAACTTGTTTTTGTAAATCGCTGTTGTTTCAAATTGATCTTACCTCTGGTTGCTTATATCTGGCCTCCCTGTTGTTGTTATCTTGGGGCACTAGTGGAACATGCAGAAAAGGACAGGAAGGACGGTAACAGCTTCCAGTCTTGAGGAATCTGTAGCATGGATTATTAGTATGGTCGTTGTCCTACAAACCAGTTGACAAACAAAACTAAAAACATTATTTCATTAAATCAAGACTGTTGTTATTGAAGATTGTATTTAACATTGAATCTGGATCTTGAAGTCATCTTGATGTTAGTGCCATTTACTCGAGACAGTCCCTTGCAAAAATTCTGAATTTGCTCTTGTTCCCTGCTTGGCCACAACATTGTTATTAAACAATATTGAAATTCTACAGAAAATTCTTTGATCATGACAAAACATGATTAAAGCTATCTGATCAGCAATAAGAACTAAATTGTTATAGCACTGCCCTCATTCAATTACCTGGTAATATTTGGGGCGGAGTCCAAGTCGGCTGTGCACAGAATTAGACGGGAATCTCCTATGGCACAGATATTGGGGGGAAAAAATAACTCAAAGTAACGAGAAGTTGATGACAATAAATTGCTTCAAGGGTTGATGAGGACACATCTCCTGACCCAAAAGAAATGTGGAAATGAGAGAGTATCAGACTTACATACTTTCGGAATGGCTTTTGAATGATTCTGTGTGAAATCTCTTTGGTCTTGACATAGGCCCCCTACTGTTTGTGTTTACTGGTGAGTCTGCTTTTCTCTTGGTACTCTTCAAGCCACACTGCCAATCCCTGTGAAGGAAAGTATGCTCACTTAAAAATACTATGGGTTTGCCTTTAACATTTTTAATGACTGGACAGCAGGACCAGTCACTTCACTAGTCCACCAAGTCCATACTTCAAATGAAACCGGGATGCTTTCTGACACTGAACTAGCCAGCAGGACTACTTGGAGTGAGTTTTTACTGGTCCTCATTGTGTTTTATCTAGCATTTGGTCAGTGGATCACTGTTACTGGAGAACACTAATTGCTTCTCTCCATCCAGGATTATAAACAGTTGATTACAGAGAGATTGTCATCACTTGAATTTGTCGGTGGTAAATTTTACTTAGACTCCACATGACTTTTGAGAGCTTAATTCTGATGAAAACTTATTGATGCTGCTGATTTACTGTTTGTGATTAATATAAAACCATTTTGGGGTTGAACAAAGAAAAAGTTACTATAGAGTGGGACTTGAACCTGCGTCCTCCAGATTAATGCACAGTTGCTCTACCAAGTGAGCTATCTAAACCTATCTTGGTGGTTTCCCTAGATAGCTCAGTTGGTAGAGCAGAGGTCACAGGTTGAAGTCAGGCTCTAATCATTTTTTCTTTGTTCAACAAAGAATTTTTTAACAATTTACCCAGTCAGTTTCCCTTGTTATTTATTACTTAATATGAAACTAATGTGGTACAAAAGTCCCACCTCTTCTCTTCCTCTTCAAGATCCAAATGGTCAAGGTCATTGTCATCACACATGATTGACAGGATATCGTCATCCACATCTTGATCCATTTTGTCTGTTCCATCATTAATCCTTGCTAATAAACATCACATATGCACATTACAATTAGTTGTCTGTATCATATCATGGTCATAGTCAGAGTTCTACTTGATCATAGCATAATGATGTCTGGTGTAGTGAGAATTATAGGCCCTATTGTGGGAACTTGCTGATCTCATGGTTTAAAACAGCCCCTCATACTGGTCAGGGACCAATGGGATTAAAATATTTTTTGAGACGGTTCATGATTGATTATCAAGGCAATTAATATGCTGTGTTACATAGGAAATGGCATAACAATTGGTGGCGTTAGTGTACTTAATTGGGGAGGAATGTTAATGGTTTGTGCCTTGCTGGTCAGAAACACCAGAGCATGAGTCCAGTGCATTGGGCTGCTCAGCCACCTAAGACCATGTACCACAAAATCATAAATTTAATAAAATTATAAAAACAATTTACATTAAAACCAGTTTTAAGTTTTAAAAAGTTTCTTCTTGAAACATGATAATGTAGAACGATAATCGTATACCCTTTAATTTTACATCGCAACTATGAAACATGTTCAATTTTTTTTTTTATCATCCGTAAAATTGATAATTGATCAGACCAAACCTTTATTATTAGTTTCTGGATCACTTTCCACATCAACTTGTCCAGCCTCGTCACTCGCAGTCATCGTAGCATTGGCATCGTTGAGATGGTTGGAAGCTACCGTCATATCTTCACAACGTCCTACTTCGTCCAGCACCAAAATCTCTTCAGAATTACCTTCAGACTCATCACGATTGTTGACCTCCTCCGATGAACTGATGAGGCCGATCGGAGGTGGTGAAGTGCCGCTAAGCCCGAGCAAGTTCACCCAGGAACTGTCGCAGTCGACTTGTGAATGTGAATCGTCCACACAACCGCGGTCATTTCCACATGAACTGTCAGAAACAGTGTCACTAGTGTCGTCAGTACTGTCAGGTAGTGTAGTTTCAATTCCAAATGAACTGTCAGGTTGTGGAAGTGCATCTGAAGTGCATGGTCTTATCATCTCTACCTTCCTTGCATCAGCCATGATCTTGAAAATGTCACAGTGCTTTCCAGAGTAAAGTATAGTTATTTCGTTAAGTATTTTAGGTTCATTTTCATGACAAATGTGCAGAGTGTAGGAACCCGCGCGCGCTAATGCTGCTAACTCTGTGTTTATCTGTCACGCACGTGGCCAAAGCCGTATATTGGCCTGTGAATAGCGCCCTCAATTGAGTTTTCCCAATGTACTTTAACTCGTCGTCAGCTCCGTAAAGGTTTCGGACACGACCTCAGCACAAAATAACTATCAGTACAAAATAATAACTAGTACAATAATCACTAACTATTCGTTTCATTCTTTTTATGGTTTATTTTATTTTCGTATATTTTCCCAAAAATTGAATAGATATTAATCAAGAAGTAAACTGGTTGTTTCCCAAGGATCACTGAATGATACTTCAAGTGTTTCATATCAAAATATAATAATTTTTTTTCAGCAACATCATGTGATATGATATTGACAGTTATGCTACAATCAGCATTTGAATTACAAGCTAAACAGTGAAAATGTTTTCCAAAATGATCCATACAGCCACTTAGTCAGTGTGTATCACCATTTATCTTTAAGCAAACTTGAATCCCTAATTTTGACTGCATGGCCCATTTCAAACCCTGTTCTATAACGTGCTGTTGTAAAAACTCTGCAGTTGCGCTACTTTAAGCTACGCGTCCAGTCTGCTTGAAGACAAATTCGTTATCACATGCGCTTGTGGAATATGGGAAAATACAGCACGTTGTCTTCACGTACCCAACGAGTCTGAAATGGGGCACAGAAGCACTTTATCTATTTTTTTCGAAAAATAGTAAATGGCCTGACATTTTGAACAGTGTCCTTAGTGTTTCCAACCTTTTATGGCAAACCAGCCCCATTCCACCACCTTGTCTCCTTATTCATTGTTTACCCCTTGCTTTTTCTGTGTGCTTTCTGCCTCTTTCTCTCTATTTATGTGTTTCCATTTGACTGCTTCTGTTACACTTGTATTCCTGTTTAAGTCTGTTATGTTGTCATTCAGCCTTTGAGAGAAACTCTGCTAGAGACATAATATCAGGCCATTAACTATTTTTTACATTTCTACCATAGTTCCATTGGGTTGGTAAGCAGTTTGCAACAGCTGATTATATTTTTCATATCTATTTTTTCTTCATCTCACTCTCACTTGTGTAATAAAAAAATAATGGCAAATAGAATTAGCTGTTGCAAACTGCTTACCAACCAAAAGGACCTATGGTATAAGTGCAAACAAATAGTTAGTGGCCTGACGTTTCGACCCTAGCAGAGTCTTTCGAGTCTTTCAGCATGAAAAAATAATGGCTTCACTGGAGGTAAATAATTTACGCTTTAAGCAAAATCCACTCTTTGATATGTTAACATTAAATATTTTAAATAGAAAGATACAGTACACACGAACCATCTACAAATGGACCTTGACAACTTGTGACGCATCAAAACTTCTGTGACAACTTGAGCATTTTCTGGTTTTCTTGTGCTCAGGTAACAAAAGGCAACTTCTACATACCATGTGTGCACATGGTAACTTATACATGTTCAGGGGCCCGTTGACATGGTAACCTTCTTTGGTTGCTATAGTATTACCACATGCAGAGCAGGACCAACTGTTGGTGACATCTTGATCTGTAGAAATGAAATGCTTATGTTAGAAAGCCTTGAATTGGAATTCAATATTTTAAAATGGATATACAGACTCTTTCGCTCTCATGAAGTAACATCATTTAGAACACTAGAATGCTGGCACCTTTATTCATCATTTAGAACACTAGAATGCTGGTACTTGTATTCATCATTTAGAACATTAGAATGCTGGTACTTTTATTCAACAGCAAGAACATTAGATTATGACAAATTCTTTCCAGAGGATATTTAAACTACCAAAAGTAATTTTAACTTAATTCTTGAATCCTGGCTGATCATAGCATAGTTTCATTTACCTTTGCCAATACCGCATTGTTGATTTGTTTTTCTGCTGAATGAGGGTACTGAAGATAATGCCTGTTCCAAAGCTGTATCAAGACTCTGAGATAACATGTCCTCATGGCAAATAGTGGCAGCTGTGAGAAACAAAATATCATAGACTTTAAAAAACAAACTTAACAAGAAATCATTGGCTTCTTGAAGCAGAAAAGTACCTTTATTTTGATCATCTAGTTTGGGAAGATATTCCATACTCAAATCAGATGCTCACAATTCTGAGAAACAGTTAACCATGTCAAAAAACATTTCTGAAATAATTTAAATTGGGCATTGTATTTAAGAATAATACTTGTTTGTTTTTATTTAAATAATTACACATCATAGACAGCATTTCCGACTTTCAATTTACACTTTAGGATATTTGCTACTTAATCATACAATGTTCAATTCTGATTAGAAACAGTGAACCAAGCAAACCAAACTTTCCCCCTACCTTGGGTTGAAGATGAACTTGATGGGCTGGTACATGTATAAGAAGCACTCACAGAAAGTTCTCCCTCATCCTTTGTCTTGGTATTTAACCTTCTCTTGGTCATAGAATGATGGCTAGATTGAACAAACTTCCTCTTGGATGTTGCCTTAGAAATTTTGCTTTCTGGATATGTAGGTGTTTTACCTGAGGTACTGATAATGTTATTAATGTTGCTTTCATCAAAATTTGGTATTCTTAAAGTTTTCACACTGTCATCTTCTTTGTTGAGTGAAATGCATTCACTTCTTGGATGGCGTACAAGAGATGCTGCAGTAGGTACTGCTTGGTTTGTGGCTTTATTACTCAATCTACCCACATCTCTATCTCCAAGTGAAACATTGGCCCCACCTTTCAGTATGTATTGATCAATCCTTTCTTTCAGCTTCACATTGGGAAGAGGTTTACTGTTCTGAGAGAAAGGTATCCCGGTAAATGGATCATTAGGAGGGCGCCCCCACACTGCCTCGGCTTCGCTGTGTTTTGTTAAGGTTTCACTGTTAATGGTGTGACCAGATGGTAACAAAACTGGAAGTACCAGCATATCTTTTGTAATGGGGTCAATGAACTCCTCAGGGTAATCTTGTTCATCTACAGAATTTGTGTTTTTCTTATCTTCATGTCCAACGCTTTCCTTGGATTTCCATGTAGCTTCAGCTTTTTTTGTAACACGTTGATGGTTCACTTTGTTATTCAGTGGATTGTGACAATTTGCCTCTTGCAACACCCAATGAATGATTTGCTTGGAGCAGTTTCTGGAAGGCTGTCCCAAAACCTGAACACTTTTTATAGCCACAGATCCGCTGATGACACGATTTATGCGCAGTGTCACATGACTCACATTGGTCAAAGCACCAAACTGAGAATTGCGCAGCAACCTTTTGACCTCCCCTGGTCTTGACGAAGAAGAAGATTCATCTGAATGCAGATTACTTGTAATCTGAGGATACATTGCTTGGTAACCGTGATTTACAAAACAGAAACTTATTGTATTTCTGTCTGTAGAGAAAGCTCTACCAACACTTGCAAACACAGCATCATTTTTTTCTGACTGCATATCACTTTGGCTTCTTAAATATGGCTTTTCATGACAATCCGTTGGTTCTTTGTCTTGAGGACGAATCGTGTGATTATTTCCTCTTTGGTTGATCATTGGTACAGAGGCTGTAAACACATCTACCCCTCCTGACATTTGACTGCCTACTTTAGGATCGATAATAATCTTCTGAATCCATATGTTGAATCGAAACATGAGGTTGATATCTACCGGGGGTTTGATGAAACTCTCTGCAACAAAACCTTTGGGCTGGCCCCACATTGTCTTGGCCTTTCCGAGTAAATTTTCAACTTCGTATCCATCTGCACTCACAGAGCTTGTTGTGACCATCGTGCCAAATTCATGACTGCAGAAGTTAATGGCCATGTTGACTCAGAAGTTTGAAGATTTATGTAAAGCTGGCAGTCATCATTTATTTTTCAGTTTACCCTCCTCTCCCCTGCTGCTTGCATGCCAGCTGTTTAGATAAGAATAGATAGTCCTAATGAGTAATAATATTATTGTTATAAATTAACTTGCTGCTGGTAAGCTTTTGTCGTTTTTGTCTTCCAAAATATTCTCTCGATGATGTCTTAATAATAAGTGTTCTAAATTGATTAATTACACATTGAAGATCAAATCCATTCTTAGAATGTGTGTCATGATTTATGAAAGTGGTAAACACTGGGCAAATCTGTCACTAGTCTGACAAAAATGGTTGAAATTGACATGGGTTACCATGGTTACTACACGGACTGTGTCGTAACACTCTGGTCTGTGACCATCAGGAGAATGGAGGGTTACGATTATCGTAACTATGGTATTATTATTAATAATATTAATAGTATTAGTGTTTACTATTTTTTGTCAAGAGAAAAATGTTTATCTTATAAAAAGTTATAAAGGCAGCTCATTAATTAGCCCCACTTGTGTGGCCAAGGGACAGGCCCACTTGACTTGTGTGGCCAAGGGACAGGAAACCGATGTTTCCTGTCCCTTGGCCACACAAGTGGGGCTACTCATTAAATTACAACAGGGCTCCGGTTATTTTTGCCCCAGCCTCAATTTTAATTGATTCAAAGTGAGGCTGAATGAAAGCAACACAAATGGGGACAGGCTCTATTTTATGAGCGAGCACAATCAAACGGTACATAGAGACATGCAGTGGCCGGTGGACAATCTGACTGATCTAACAACACTCTACTCAGTAACATTAGTCATTATCAAGTGATTAACTTTACTTGCATTTGCAAAGACAATCTGTAATACTTTTTAAAGCATTTTTGTTCCAAATGAATCATGAGAATGAATACAGAATACGGATTAATGTTCATTCTTACATTAAGATGCAGTGGTTTCGTGCAGATCATCGTCTTTTTAAACTAATTCAACATTTTTTCCGAGCTAATTTTTGGTCGATCACTGCTACTCTCTCTAGTGCTACACTTTTGCTAGACTCCATATTTTAATTATACCGCCCTCTCCAGTTCAATTCTCGTAAATTTAGTAACTAAACCAATCAAATCACTTGTTTGATGTTTCCATGGGGTTAATGTCAGTTTCACTTGTCATTGCTGCGATGTGTAGAGCTTTTTTTTGTCATCGTTTGCAGTGGTTAAAGACTAAATTCCATCCGTTCATCTGACACGGTTTGATAATATAATCATTTAAGTTTAAATTGATGTTATGTCAATTGTATCGGACTTAATAGAGTTAAAGCTAACGACTAGTGTGGGATAATCTGTTCTCGTTGTCCAGTTAACGGACAATGTTTAACGATGAGGCCTAGGTCTTCACACTCTTTGAGTCTTATTTTCCCTTTAGCAGTTTAGTACTAACAAACAGTAACGATAACACAATGCTTATAATATATATTTTTCTCTACATGCTTTAGATACACATAAACTAAAAGCCACACACAATGTCTCGGGCTCAGGCGGAAAGTGTGATTAAAAACATCATCAGAGAAATAGCCCAGGAATGTGCCAGCAAAGGTCAAGCAGTCTCCGAGACCCTGGTAGCTTTCATGGTGAAAGCTGTTGTATTAGATCCTGCTAATGAGTTCAATGTTGACAGGACACTAACTAAAGATGACGTCCAAAAGCTAATAAAGGTATGGTCATATTTTTTTATTTAGGAGACAAACAAAGTCAACAGGAGATTGTTACTCCTTAAAAATAGCCACAGTTCAAACTCAAAGAAGCAAACAAATGGGATGGGGTGAAAAGCTGGACTTTCTTTTACAAAGACAATGTACAGGCTTTTAGAACATTACATCATCCCCAGTATTTTTCAGTTCCATAAGCAATTTTTTCAATGAAATGCTTTCCATGAGGTTGTCACCAATGCTCTTAAATATATTTGATTTACTTTACAAATCAGCAATCAGCAATTCCTTATTTTCTTTAAGCTGAACAGTATCAACAAGTTACAAGAAGCTTGTGCTTAATTTGTATACATTGTTTCTTTCAATAGATCTGTGTGGATCATTTGCTTGACACAAGATCACCAGCTCTGGACACGGTCAAAATGCAGGTTTATTTTGATATGAACTACACCAGCAGAGGTAAGTAGAGGCCAGGGCTTTGTACAGGCAATAAAATTATTTTGTTAAAAAAAAATTCCAATGATCAGAGACTTACTTCAACAAATTACTGTATTCAGAATACCATAATAATCATATTTTACCTCCACTGTAGCTGACTTCTTGGATGAACACAGACGGGTTTTGGAGCAACGTCTTACACCAGTCATTCGTGAGATAACGGATAGCCGAGCCCGCACCAGGGAGGAACTTGAAAGTCTGTACAGGAAAATTGTGTCCGCTGTGCTGCTCCGTTCAGGTCTTGGCTCACCCACAGATATTGCAGTTGTTCGGGAGGCGACAGGTACTTGTTACACTCCCAGGTCTAGGGAATTTGTTGTGCTGTTATGCAAGTTAGAAAATCTCACTGAATTTCTGTGAACATCAGTTTTGTTTTTGACTCTATTAAGAAGTACCTTTTAACTTTGAACTTTGATTCATTTTGATTTGTAATACATTTTCTATACTTAATGAATTATTTTGTGTTTTGTTTGTAGCTGCCCTACAGAGTGTGTTTCCACAGACAGAGCTTGGTACCTTTATGTCTCTAGTCAAGCGTGACAAAGAGAGACAACTTGTTGAATTGACACAGATAGTCACTGGTATCCGTCTCTTTAATAAAGAATGTGGAAAAGGAGGAGAAGGCATTGATGATTGTGAGTTGGTTACCGTCTGTATGAATCATCTTCTTGCATCCAAATATTTTCATTACGGAACAAAATGTTAGAGAGCTTTGATTTCCATAGAGCTTACTGAATCATTTGACTTTTCTTCCATTGTGGATCTTATAGCTCAGCAAAATAGAAAGATACCCCCCCCCCAAAAAAAAAACACACGTTTTGGGAATTCATGAATTGTTTTGTCTGATTTCAGTGCCTGCCATTTTGAATGAGGCAGTTCCAGCCACTACTCAGAATGTAGATACAGCCATTCAGCGCTCTTGTGATGTTGCCTTCAAGTATACAGGTAAAAGTCATTCTTTGACCATCTTTAAATAAAACTATTTCAGCAACTGCGAATCAAGTAGTAGTCAGCAATGATTGGTTTGCATTCCATCTTAAGTTCAGAGGTAAACAAAGAATTTTTCTGGAGGGGAATTATCTTCTTTACCAATAGAGTTCAGCTTGGGGTTTTTTATAGTGAAATAAGTATTGGTTACTTTTCAGGCTGTATCTTGACAATGACTACATGTTATTTTCCCTTTTTTTACTTGTTTATCCTTTTCCAGCTTTGATTGAGAGGATAATGGCAGGGGAAGTAACAGAAGGACCATCCGTCAAAGCACTGAAAGAGTCTCTTATAAACATTCGACAACATGAGTCATTTCTTAGGATCATCCTTGTAAGTTTCTTGAATCTTTTAAGACATTTGAATCATAAATTGTCTCAATATTCCACAGCATGTGTCAGCTGCCTTATTAACTGTTCCACCTGTATATCTAATGTTTCAGGCCGTGCCACTCTGAAAGCCATTGAAAGTCTTGCTCAAGGGAAACTTGAAACCACTTCTGGTAGTCCAGATCCAGGAATCTCCTTGGGCCAAATGGTTTCCCCGGGCGTTGCATTGCAATTTCCTTTAAGAATCTCACTTTCGTTTTGATTCTTTTAGAATGATGTTATAAGCTGTGCTCAACAGGTAGAGATGTTAGAAGCTCAACTTGGATCCAGACTTGAACAGCTACAGGCCACTGTACAATCTAAAACTGCCGTCCCTACAGCACAAGTTTATGTAAGTCAAATAGTCTCAGAGTACAATAGTGCCTGGAGTCACATTATCATATATCCAAAGACATTATCTTTTCAATCGTTATGTCATCCACAGCAGCTGATCATTGGTTACCAGGTATTATACGCCTTATACAGGGTATGTGATGAGAAACCTTGGGATAATACATATTTTGGGGTCCATATGTGTTTGATTGTGATTCAACTTGTGACGATTAAGTAATGTAAACTCTCTATTTCATGTTAACTTTTAGCCTCAGTTCATCAACCTGGCTCATATCTGGAGTGGCTTTCAAGATGAGATGGTGCTACTGAGTGTACTTAGTAACATTCTAGCCAGCTTGGACCCTTTCACCAAGGTATGTTGTTATAATCAACAAGTGCAAAATTGTTCATGTATGCAAACCACTTGTATGAAAGTTAATGCAGATTTGAAAGTAACCCATTTCCCAAATCATTGCTAAGGCTTTGTATCGTTTTATACCAGCAAGAAAGTAAATGTATCAACACTTCTCATAGAAACTCTACCCTGAAAAA
Organism: Pisaster ochraceus; assembly: GCA_010994315.2. NCBI lineage: Eukaryota > Metazoa > Echinodermata > Asteroidea > Forcipulatida > Asteriidae > Pisaster > Pisaster ochraceus. The sequence goes on along the minus strand of CM021536.1, from coordinate 18,249,439 downwards.
CAATGTTCAATTATTTTGAAGGCCATGCAATCAACTAAGATCTTACATATTGTTTTAAAGTGTTAATTAGTGTTAATATTCATGCTGATTGTATTTGTGTTGATGATTTCTCCTTAGGGACACAAGGATGTGTTTACAGCAGAGATGATGGCTCCCTTCCTGGAAGGATTGCATGTCAGATCAGATGAGGAGAGAATCAGAGAGGTTCGTGGAATATTGTAATTTATATATTTAGTTTACAGAAATCAAAGAGTTACGACTGATGATAATGATTCCATGAGCAACTAAACAGTTAATGATTATAACTATTATTCAAGCTTTCCTACATGTTGTCGTAAGAATACCGGTACAAAGATAAGATTAATGTCTAGCTGGAATTAACTGGTTGTTACTGAATATTGTCATAAGACAAACAAATTCTTCATACTTGGAATGCCAGAATGGAATGTGCAAGTTGTACAAACACTTCTCCATCTCAAACAAAAACACATCCATGTTTCACCAAAACGAATCTTCTATCTTCTTATTCCTTTCCATCAGACCACAGGTGATGAACACCGTGTAAAGCCTTCAGACTTCAAGCGAGTGGAGTGGCTATTCCCAGAAACCACCAAGAACTTTGAGAGACTTCCCCTTCAGTATCGGGTAAGTCACACCAATGCTCAATTATCTCAGCAAGTCTTGCGATTGACATTGGACAAGTTTATATTTCAAGACGTTTTCAAAGAACCCTTGAGCCCTAAACTATAAAAAAGAAAACTCAGGTTGATATTTTACTGCTAACCTATTGTAACCCAATCCATATTAATATTTGATGTTCAGGGTTACTGTGGCTGGGCATTGGTCCGTTTTGATCGCTTGCTGTTACCTGGTAATCCAGATATTGGAGTACTACGTTATAATGATCGCTACTATGTCTTCTCATCGAAGGAAGCAGCTTATGAGTTTGCCAGTGATCCTAACAGGTGAGTCTCTCATCAGGATTAAAAGACTCTAATCCTTGCCTTTCTTAATCCTCATAAATCCCTTGCTGAGATTGATAAAAGTTTGATTGATACAGTCCTACAAAATCAGACAAATCATGCTTATCATGGATAAGAGGGTGCACAGTCAAATGCTTTAAGATTTGCTGTGAAGTACTCAATCCATCAAAACCAGGCATAACATTAGGGTATGGATTGTGGAGAATTTGGATGGTTAATAACAGTCCAGAGTTAAGCTTGGCTGTTTGGAAATGGAAATAATAAGTGTACATTGATAGCTACTGAAGTGTTTATCTGGTTATTTTCAGGTATATCCAACATGTAGCAGAGTGTGCCAAGATATCTCCTGAACTGATCCAATTGCTGGAACTACATGCTCAGTTTGCTACCATTACACCATACACTCAGGTCAGTTCAATTTACAGACAGTGAACTCTGTATTTTACAAAGTTCAGACAGAAGTGAGCTTTTTACAGTGCCTAACAATGCTCAGAAAGAAATGAGATTTCCATAACGCCTAACATGACTTGTTTGAGTAAGTTGAGACAACCTCAGGAATATTATCGGCCTAATAAACAGGTGTAAAGCACTTTGACTTAAGAATCCATAGAATTGAATTTGATTACTACTTAGTTGTCTGAAACAACTGTCCAAAGGAAAGTTGTGTCCTTGTTTTCCATAAAGTGACCTCCTTGACCTTTCACCTCTGTATAGGGCAAGGATCAAGGTCAGATGATAGAGAAACCAATCACTAAATGCGATATGGGAGTGCAGACTGAAGTGCACCCTATCGAGTCTAACATCGTTAAATCCTATGAGTGGAATGAATGGGAGCTTAGAAGAAAAGCCATCAAACTGGTAAGTCAATAATTTGCAAGAGAGGTGTTACAGATCACATTCTGGAAAAACTTTTAAATTTTTTTGAAATGTGAATTTAAATTTGTCCTTAAAAGGACAAATTTAAATTCACATTTCAAAATTTTCAAAGTTGTTGACAAAAGTATTAAAACTATTTTGTGTTATTATATTGAGTATTCAGTATGAGGTTGAACGGATAAAATGCTCACACAAAAAGGAGTCTGACAATGTTCTCCAATTTCCAACGCCAGCATTGCTCATCAGATTTAATCTACCTCTTTTGTTTTCCTTCAGACCAACCTGCGTAATAAGGTGACCCACTCCATGCAGACTAACTTGAGTAATCTCAGACGAGACAATGTCACTCAAGTCTACCTGCCCAAGTAAGTAGCTAAAACTAGTACCCAACTGATGGGTAGACTTTTCATTTTGAAATACACAACAGTACTTGTATGTTAATTTGTGGAAATCCTCAAACTTAAAGCTCAAAGTGAGGAATTTATAAAGGTTTGTTTTCCTCCATTTTATTTTAGATTTGTATTTTATAATCAAGTTATGTTTTAATCTCTTTTCTTCAGGGATACTGCAAGTCAAACCAAGACAGATGGTTTCAGCAACGTTCCTAAGCCCCAGACATTCCTGGCTGGACTGAGGGGTGGTCAGACTAAAACCACAGTGATGACCAAGGTAGACCTTACACTGGATGTAGACCAAACATAGACAAGTTATGGAAAAGAAAATTGGAGTTTATTCCAAAAGTTTAAGTCGGAATTACTGGAGACCAACAGATATAAGTCCTGTTTGCTCAAAGACACTTGACCAAACCAATTTCCCTTTCCTACCATTTTTGGCCGTCAAGTCATAAATTGAGTTTGGTTGTTGATGGCTAGTTTGTAATAACAGTTTCACCCATTTTGTAGTGTTTATCACAGGCTAGAACTAGAATGCTAGTTTGCAATCTGTAACACTGGATACTCGGGTGCATGAACATGAATTGACAGAAGTGGACTAATCCCCCATAGTCAATAGTAATATCCATCATCATCCAAAAAAGGGCCAGACTAATTTTCCCATCCTGCCTTGGATTGGTTGTAATGATTTGAAAGAGTGCAACTAAAGGTTCACAATCAATCTGGATTACAGAAACAGTTTAAGGGAGTTTTCAAGCTGTTTTTAGAGACGAACATTTTACATTGTAAAAACCAATCGATTGTATATATATTTTCGCAATTATTCAAAAAGTGTTGGCATTCGCACACACATGATACACACAATTTCACAAAAGGAAATATTGGTTAATATTGGATGCATGAGTGCATTGTAGAATATAATCACAATGTGAAATTTGGACTATTCCATTTCACATGGAAAAGCCAGATTTCATGGAGTGATTACATTCTGCATTCAATATTTGTTTTATTTAAGTCACACATAGATCCTTTACATTTGAATTATTTTCACAATCAATACAAATTAGACACTGGAACTCGTCAACCCCACACTCAGAAAATTGGAATTAAAAAACCTAAACAACATAGAGCACTCCATGTACACACCAACTTTGTCCGCTGTAACATGACCTTGGCTCGATTGGAAAAGTTGGCAGGGAAAGAATATTTTGCAAACAATGCTTTGAAGCATCCTATAATTATCCATATAGGACTACATGTATGTATATTCAATTTTGGAGCGTTGTGGCAGTATACATGTACATGATAAATTAAAGGATGACCAATCAATGAGAAGGATCTGTATAAAAAACAAACTGTTTGTATTCTTTCAATATTTAAACAAATTAAAACCAGTTTGATTTTAATGAACACTGTTTGTCGTGTCATCGCTTAGTTTTTTTTTATGTTCTCATTAATTATTCCTTTATGGATTTGAATGCAATTGAAGTTGTTCTCAAAACACATCGTATGCAGAAAGGTGTCAGGTGCTTTATACAACATGGATCCAATTTCTAAGCAAAGTATGATGTCACAACACAGATCACTATGGCAACATTGCTTCCTCATCTTAAGATGAATCTTAGTGCTTTGTAAAATCCAGTCCTCCCTATAGCCATCAGTCACTCCAGGATGTTGTAGCACTCTGAGTAATAGCTCCAGGCCTGGAATTACAGAGGTCATGGCCTCCATTGCCCTGGTCTTGGCCTTGGTGCCCCTTCAAAAGTTTCCCATAAAGTTTAAGATTTCTAGTGGAAGTGCCGTTTGCAAAGTTAAAAATGCCTTTCCAGGCACCACCTCCTCATCAGATCTCTCTCCTTGTCTTCTTTTTAGGTGCCTCCTTCTCCTGCTTCTCCTTTAATTTGGCAGATCTTGCAAATTGCTGATGGATTTTAGTTAAGGAGAACAAGCAAATAATTATTTATTAACACGAACTTCTTTTAGGTTGAGTCAGCCCTGAAGCAAATACACTTGACTTTAAAAAGTTTGATGAATCAAATGCCTGAGTGAAAGACCCCATGATTCATTTAATCATCATTCTTCTGATGTAAAAAGTTTTAAAATGTTACTTGCAACAACAAATAATCATCACCCTTAAAACCATCGGTACACTTTCCTGCCCAACTGGCCCTTGCCACAAAATTCCACAGGAGACTGCAGACTAAGTCCACTGTACACAAGCCATGGGGTTTCCTGATAATATCAGCTGTACAAACAGAAGAAACCCATGCACTCAATGCTAGCCTGGAAGGTATGGTACTTTGTGGCAGTCTGTGGTACCAATGTATAGAAAGATTATTTAACAAAAAAACAAAAACATTGAAAGTGCAAGCTTTCAATGCATGCAGTTACAAAGGATACCACCACGATAGGCTTGCCCTGTAGAATATAACCATTGGTATCCTTCAAAGCTCTCTCAGCAGCAAACTCGCTGGGTAGACCAACAAAAGCTTGACCTTTCATACGACCTTGAGTCATTAGCTGTATGGTAAACCTAAATGAAGAAACATCAAGAAAAGAATAAGCTACAGGTGAAATTACAAAAGTCAGCAGGCTTACATGTCTAAACACAAGAAAGCCTCTGCTGTTGACCCCTTGCACGACGCACAGCACACTTATAAGCGCCTATCCTGTCCCCCACTTTGGGAGTAAAAATGTATACAAAGGAATTGACTTCCAAAATGGTGGAAATAGTAAATGCACATTTTGCAGAGGTGCGTTCTCGTCTGTAAGGGGTCAATTGGCAACAAATCTGGGGTCTGCAAGGGGTCAAGTGGAAAACAATCTGGGGTATGGGTAGAGACGATGTCAAGAGTTTTAAAAACATGTTGATTTTTTTCTTACATGTCCTTATCAATTGGCGATGTCCAGTCAACATAACGACCGTAGATATACTTCAAGTCCTGAAGAGACAAAACACACACAAAAGTCATGTGCCAAGATCGGAACAAATGAGCCGCAAACTTGTTTGCTTAGCTCAGTCAAAAAGAAATTGTTTTATTGTATAATTTGTGGAATAAAATGTAATTAACACTTCATATTGACTTGGTACTAGTCACATCATACAAATCTTTATGATTCTTGAAGTTGTATTTGAAATGAAGCAGTTTGACTTACTTTTTCCTCAATTGTTTTAGCTAGGTTTTTGAGGTACAACCTTGTGGTAGGTTCACCGGTCTCATAGCGCTTAAATACTGGATGCCTTTTTATCTCTGAAAAAAGGAAAGACAGAAAAGAAAATAATTCAGGGGATAGAGTTTGGATTTACACAAAGTCAATAATTACTGTAACTTAACATCACCAGTAATCTCTGCCTCAGCAACCATCTGTAATACGTCTGGTTTGAAAGTGATAAAAGTTAGTGGGTTTTTTGTGAGCGGATCCAGGTTACTGGGGGAGTCTTAAGATACTCACCATGTGATGGAAGTTTATTTCTGAGTTCCTTTCTAGATATGAACTCAGTCAATTCCTCCTCAACATCTTCATCTTCATCTTCTGCTTCATATAAACCCTTCTTGGAAGGAGCTTCTTCTTTCTCAGTCACTGGATGCTCAAATGTTCCGAACCCTGAGACTTGTTGGGAAGACTCTGAAGTGTTAGCCACTGATGGATCATAGATGTCATCAAGCACTGATTGATCTGCAAAGAAGGGAAGCAATGTAGAGAAACGCAAGATAAATGTTTTGCAGTCTCGTATAAAGATACAAAACTACAATCATTTATATCCTTGCAGGGTGAAGGTTCACCACACTGTTTCTACTCCACAGAGAGTAAAAAGAAATGTAAATATTCATTTGTTTAATCAGACTTTCTAGTTACATTGCAATTTCTAGACTTCTCAACCTACCCCCACAAAACTCTTTTTACCTTTCACAGCTTGAGTTTGGCCATCCACACCCCCTCCGATGTTTTCTGTTAACTTGAATTCAATTCTCTTGCTCACTGACACCAGTGGTTGTTCAAACACATTGACTGCCTTAGCTGATTGAGATGATTGAGGTCCAACCTGTGGGTTCTTAGGGGGTGCGATCGGCTGCAGTTTATGTCTTTTGGGTTGGTGTAATGGCTTAGTCTTTAATGGCCTTTTCAGGGATGCTCTCACTTCTTCCGTTCTAAAAAATAATGCCAATTAGTAATAACAATTTAACTACTTGTAAATAATGTATAAACTTTGTATAAATAATAATTGAGGACTGATAGGTGAAGACACCAAACACTTCTCACTTTTCTCTTTCTTCTGGATCACTCTCAATCTCTGACTCCTCGTCACTTGAACTTGATACATCCATAGCCATGACTGACTGGTTACCATCCATAGAGGGCTGCTGCACAGTATCCTCTGCCTGAAAGAAAACAATTAATGAAAGTTAAATCAATTACAAATTCAACACTGGGAATACTGTGACCTAATCAACAAGTGTTAGTTTTTTACAACATTCTATTTACTTGGTCTTTACATGGAATTTAACATAGATGGTCCATATCTATATACTCAAAGTCATTTAAAAGCTAAAAAGAAAGAAAATATGGCAAACTAAAATTATTGATGAAGACTCACCAGGGGAGGAGTGGGTGTGACTGGACCAAATGGGGCGGGCAGATTCATCTTATTCATCAAGTGAAGTACTTGGGTATAAAACTTTGGAGCCGATGCCAAGGTATTGAGGATATTTGTTAAGATGCTTACAGTTGGTGCAGGGTAGTGATAACGAAGTGTTGGATTCAACGGTACGTCAAATCTAAGCAGAAAAAAAGTCACAACAATGCTTAAGATTGAAAAGAAACTTGGTGTGTTATCAAACCTTAAGCATATTTCAATAAGTTGAATAGGCTCAATTTTCTCCCCATTACATGGAATAACAACTAAATCTTACATCCCATCATAGTATCATGAAGGAAAGAAGATACTACTCTGTTTCACTCTTACGAGTAAACTGCACTGACCACAAAATATTTAACTTGCTTGATATTTCAAATTATTTGGATTAGAAGAACATTTCTCTTGGTAGTCCTGTCTGAATTCAGTTAATGTTGTTGAATGAGTTCTAATTGGTTCTGAAAGGCTTCCAGATGTCTACAAAGTGTCTGCTCTATGAGACGAGTCCTTATTGATTCTTTCACCTACCCATGATTGGAGGATAACCCCATCAGTCGTTGATGTAGGCCTTTCATCCCCTCTTGGAGTACTGTTGTCTCACATTCTCCTTCATTGCTTTTTTTCATACCGTCTTCATCCACTTTAGAAATAGTCTCCTCCTTACACCTGAATATATCAAGGAATACAAAAATATACATTGTTATAAATGGTTCAGCATTGCGCAGACAGCTTTCAAGTTAAAACAGTCAATGCACAATGGTGTAGTTCAAAAGTGTTTGTTGACTTTATAGTAAATACCATTGAAGTCAATTAAATGTACCTGTCCTCAGTGTCTGCAGCAAGCTCAATCTCAGGAATACTGGAGGTATTTTTGGCATATTCCACAACAAGTGTATGCCCCAAGACTTTCAACTGATGCAATCTGGAAATAGCCTAGAAATTTGAAAAATAAAAATATACAAACCAAGTCAATTAAATACGAACCTGCAAAAACTACCTTTTTTAACGATTGCTATGTATCATGGTTTTGCTCTTATTCTTTAGGACAATTCTTTAAGAGTATTGAGTCTCTCGCAGCTTCCTTCCAAACACCATCCTGGATTATTTTGACAATTTGAAATTATTCACAACGAACTGCTGTCTCAACTAACTAATTACATTAACCTCAGTGTATTCACTTACCTGTGCTGCAGATCTGTGGTCTTTGAATGAAGCAAAAGCTGTATGTTTCTAGACAAAACAAAATCGAAAGATTTATTCACAACTTTAATTTTAAAAACAGTTCAGTCTGTAGATTATTTAAATTTGCATACAAACAAATAATGTATCAGTTTCTTGCAATGAAAATCTGACATAAGCTGAACAGTGTGTTCAAAATAATGTTACAAAAAGTATGACCTGAACTGATCAAATTCCTATTATAATAGTATGACCTGAACTGATCAAATTTCTATTATAATATTTTGTTAAACTCTGACTTAGAATTAGGACCAAACTCTTGTGCACTCATGCCCAAATGAACTAAATAGAGTGTAGCAAGAGCAGCGCTGTCAACACCATCGATCAAGTGAATGAAGGACCTGAAAATGGCTTATTTTTTACGATTTTGACAATTTGTAATAAATACTAAATAGTTCAAAGTGCCTTTGCCTTTCTGTATACATAATTACATTTTAGCCCTTATGAAAAAGGATTATTAATAACAATATATAACATGAACTACTTACTACTAGTAATAACTAGTAATTAATAGCACTCAAACATGTTTCGCAAGTACAGTGCAACATAAGTGTCCGGAAACTAGGCCAACAAAACCAAACTCACCATCCTCCCGTAATTGGACAAGACTCTGGCATGATCAGCTCCAAAATACTTTAAAAAGTCTTGCTTTTCCATAGAATTCATAGAACTTGGAAGGTGACGAATTATAAGAGTATTCTGTGGCGAACCACGGCCAGAAACATTCCCTTCTTTACTACTGATACTGGGCGCCGCCATGTTGACAAAAATGTATGTATGCTTAAACTAAGACCACAGGGTGGCGCTGTTTTGAATGCACACGGATTCACACACGCGCACATCATCATCATACACCATAAGTAAACTTTCATAGCAACCAATGCTATGCTAAATTTCAAAAATACTAAAGAAATATTTCAAAGTCTCCAAGCCTCTTGAAAATTAAATGTATTTCCAGACAACTAAACTTTTCTTATCAATTTTTGGCAGATCAGCGCTTTGGAATTTTCCAATTAGGCCTACCCCAGAAAGAAACACCCCGAAAATTGTGCTTTTCCAAAACCGAATGGCTGTGTCAGTTAAATTTCATGAAACATCCCTCCACTTCCAAAGCCAAACAGGACCAACTTTGTAGCCTACATTTATTAAGTCTCCTCAAGAGTTGAAGCACAGAACCCCAAGGTTATGATTGCATGACCCCCCCAAAAAAAAAAACTAACCCTTAAAACATACAAACAAACAAACAAACAAACACCCCAACACCCCCAGCAAACATACAAACAAACACAAAAGTTGAGGGCATACTAAAACAAACGGGTATTGAATTGGTGCACGTTTTTGGCCTTTTAGTGTAGTGCGCACTCACAGTCAACCTCATGAGTTGTCCAATTCAAGAAAGTCTTAAGAACTAGACTACAGTGTTTAGTAGTTCACAACCAAGGATAATGAGTAGTAGTTTCAGCAGAGGAATTACTTGTTACATACACAGGCGCGGCTCAATAAACCATGTCTTCTGTAGCAAGCTGTCGCCCAATTAATAACATTACAATTTTGTAGCATCCTCAGTTTTAGTTCTTTCATTTAAGCTTGTTTTCCAAAGGTTTCTTTTCATCTTTTTTTTGACGTTTTTTAAAGAATGGTTTCTTGTTTTCGTCATCAGTTTCAAATTTAACAACAAAACCACATCAAACTCAAGACGTCTTGAATTCACGCGCGCTGACGAGAGTGACGCGCGTTGACGAGAAGTTGCAGGACGCGCGCCTGCATGGCTAAGAGCATTTGTGTGAACTGACAAGATCGTTGTGACGTATGCAAACTACATACCAACGTTCAGTTTGCATAACTTTGCGTTTCATTTTAAGTTAGACATCGGCATTTTGTTTATTGGTAACTACTTCATCAGTGGACGAACAACACGACCTTCGTTTCTTTTCCGAAAAACTGTTGAAACAAGTGAGCAAAATGACGGTTACACATAAGTAAGTACCGGGAATACATCATTCAATAATTTCATATCGCCGGCGTTGTTATAAACAATTAATCGGATTATATAATAATCGAAAAATGAAGCAATCTTTATCATATCAGATCAGCTATGCTCTATGTTCTGCCTTGAACAAAAACAAACAAATCAAAAACAACAAAGCAACAACCACAAACAGTCGTAGTGATCTTGTCTTTTCCAAAAACTTTGTATTCATTTTATTTTATGTTTCTCTCTCGCTCTTTCCTCTTTCTTTTACAGCCGACAGCTTCGGACTCTAAACAAAGATATCATCAGCATCCGCACTCGCCAAATTCAGGCGCAGTTGAAACAATCTGAATATCAAGAGGTAGGCCTTAGCACATACACGCTTAAAAGTAGCTTTTCATGATAGCTTGAAGAACATTTTTTACAAAAAAATAGTATCGTTTGCTTGACCCACTGTAGTCAAAATATGCGCCCCTTACAATTTGGATCAGTTATCTCTTTCATGGAATTCGCAGCATTGTCATCAATGGTTTTACAACTCTATGTATTTCGATTGTTCTGGTCTTTCGTAGGCGTATGTAGCATGGCCATGGCAGCCACGACGAGAGAGTATGAGACCAACGGTCAAGAAGACACCCCTAACCAGCCGTCCCAAACTCAAGACCACCAACCAATGCACGTTTGTTTCTCATAAGGTAGGAGCTCGTTTTGAAATGATTTTTCATAATGTGTCATCGAATCTAAGCCTCAAACATATGGTTAGAACTTTTAAATTATGAAGAAATACTTCCTCTTTTTACTAGACAACTCAGCGTCCAAAAGCATCATGCAACAAAAAGGGTTACCGAGCTCCGTCAACCAAAATGCTAACAGAAACTACATATGACAAAGAATTCAAGAAGAAAACTGCCAGCCGCCCGGCACCGTTTAAGCCCAAGGAAATGGAGGTATCTTCCCCCGGGCCATTCATTAGTAAGACGGTGTATGAGAAGACGTACACTACCTTCACTCCAGAGCAATTGGAAAATTCTAAAGTCAAAGTCAAAGTTCCTGAAGATAATCTGAAGACAAGTAACCCTGGAAAGAAATTTCAGGCAACAACAACTGTCAAGGTACTTGTTTTCCGTTTTCGTCTCTATTAATTTTCAGAATGTTGTATTATTCAAAGTACTTTGAGGTAAGCTTTCAAGGTGTTCTTATTTCAACTTTACAAAGTACAAATCAATTTCTGAGCAGTTTAGGCAAGGCCTACAAAATAGTTTCTCAGTGTCACACAAAAAAAGGTTCCATACATTTTGTACTTCCAGGACGACTACAAACACCATGGCAACGCATCACCGGCTAAGTCCACGAAGCCTGCCGAGAAGCCTTTAATTTCCACTGTACCTTTCGCAGATGAAACTACTCAACGGGCGGATTTTACTCCCAAATCATCCCCAGTGGTGGAAGCCTTCAAGCCCAAGGAAGACTACAAATTCAACAGTACCCCCTTTGATGATCTCACAATATTTCGCCGCGATTTTCCAGCCCATACGGGGGTGAAGAAAGAGCAAAGTTACAAGCCCAAGAATGTTTACTCCCCGAGTGGTAAGCCTACTAGCACTTTAGCAGTTGCATGTAGATAAGGCCTATAGTAATGTCCAGTTCTGACTCAAGACGGGGCTTTTCCTGTCAGTTGTTCAAAGGGATCACTAAGACCTCAACAGCGCGTGTAAACTGGGTTTATTTTACTCCCCAGCCTCTGAATTTGATGATCGAACTACTCAACGGATGGCGTACCAGGCCTGGCCCCTCCCTAAACGGGAGCACCTGCCATGGGCAGACCGTCCAGGATACAAGCCAAATAGGGCTAAACTACAACTAGTCACTTCATATCAGGTGGGTTTAGTGTTCAGGTGTCATTGTCAAAATGTGAGTCCACCAATCCATCGTATTCATCAGATTAACAAAATTGATCCACTTTCAATCGCATCCATTCCAATATCAGAGTGACTTCAAGGACCCTAGTTACATCATTCCCCATGCCCTTAAAGAATGCCGGGCCACACCCTACAAGTACGCCAATAACCTCGGGGCTGGAGAGTCTGGACCATTCGATGATCGAACTGAGTATCGGTCAACATTCATAGCATGGGAGGGTGTCAAAAGACCTGCATCATATAAGGTACTCACTAATGTAGATTACCTAACATTCCTAATGATTCCAACAAGTCAAATGTTGATTTCAAAGTCACAGAAATGTGCACTCAAAAGTGTAGACAGTTTTTACAAACGGTTGTCTTTTTTCCTGACAGATAATCGAAAAGTTCCAGTACCCTAAGACACCGTTTAGTGGGGAGTCTACATTCACTAGTCACTTTAAGGGGGTGCGAGCCTCTCCGGCCAAGTCATGCCGTCCAGAACGCCGTCCCCACTCATCAGTTGGCCCTCTCAGTTTCGACACCACATACCGTGCTAACTTCAATGTGAAAGGCCGTCCTATGAGCTGCCCGGCCCCGCGGCAGTGCCCGAGCAAAGGGGGAAATGATGAAGAAGAAGGGGATGAACAAAACGAGAAACAGGGTGCCGAGGTTGTTGTGGAAGAGGTAGCCAATGAAGACGATAACAAAACTGAAAAATAGTTTGAACTATCATCGGGTGGTGCAAAAAAATTGTTTACCAGCAATTTATGTATAAAAAAACATAAATCAATGTACATGCACTACAATGTGCAAGTAAATGTACAGATAAAAAGAGGATCTTATATGAAATACGATGTGAAAAACCAGACATAAATATTTCACTTTAATGCCTTGTTCATAATCAACCACATGCATTGTATGTGATTTCAACTGATGAAGTATTTAGTAAGATTCAACTTTAAGAAAAATATGTAATCAGCCAGGATAATGTAGTTCAATGCAAACTATGGATGTTGTAAACTGGTAAAAACTGGACAAACTCTTCTAGACACTAACAAAATAAAGGGCGAAATAAAAAATTAAACTATCACAGATGGACATTTTGAAAACCATAAATTAATCACGCAATAAAATCCTTGTAACATTTTATGCAGATAATTCATGTGGTTATTTTGTAAATAAAATTAAATACATGAAACAATAAAAGTTAAAAGCAAATTACTATGTCTTTATTCGAATCATCCGTCAGTCTGTATCAATTACTTGGTGTCATTTAACGATACATTTTATTTAATAATGGGAAGATACAACATCAGTTTTAAGAAGATGACATGATTTCAAACCATACAGAATCCTCACAAAAGTAACATGAGCATGTCAGCAACCATGGTTTCTCAGAGAAGAATGCACTAACACATTCAGCCCATTGGGGCTAAACTCCCACACATACCTTCTGTTAGCTTTTTGTCGTTGGAGCTGTTTCAAACACCAATGCTGTATATTCACATTCATTTAGACTCACGCACTATGATCAAAATCTCTTCACATTAAGGCAATGACAATTTGTACTTGGATTTACAACCAATTCCAAGACCCCATGCCTGGAATTTCACCATTGAGAGGGCAAGGCCAATTTTATTTTGCAAAGGGCAGCTCTATTGGAAAATCAGAGGGGCACCAAGGCCCAAACCATGGGCAACAGAGGCCATTGCCTCTGTGTCCTCCATGTAATCCAAGGCCCAGAGACCTTACAAATGTTCAAGTATTTTAATTTCTATGTAAAAACTTGTTGTCTTGCTTCTTTTTAAAAGAAGTGTTTAATAGGCAAACATAAAAATGCAGCATATTCTTTAGAAAATGCAAGGTTTCAAATCAGTTTTGACACGTAAGTTTGATCTTAAAATGGGTTAAAAACTAGCCTTCAAGAGATGAGTAAATCAATGCACCCAATACAAATAAGAGAAGAAAATCTGAAGGAAAAAACAAGTAAACAAACCAAAACAAAACAAATGAATCGATTATTTATATTAAAAAATAATTAATTAAATGCAGATGCAAAAATGAGTTTTTCAAACCTTTCCCAAATATATTGTGTGGAAAAACCAACACACTGATCATTACATGTGTCTCATGATCTTTGGCACAAAACTACACTGTGGTATACCTACAGGGGTTGTTTCATCAAGATCAACGAAGGCCTGGACTGTCAACCAGCTACAGCACACGCACTCCCTCCGTACCATAGCTATAGGAACTAGGTTAGAGCTCATAATTCCATGTACATGTACAGCCACAGGCCTGCTTTGATCATGACAACACAATCCCTTTAAACTAAGCATGACCAGAGCTTCATGGCATGAATTCCCAAACAATGAAATGCTTACTTCTATGGGCCATGTGCACAAATTTCCACAGAAAGTAGTTGCCATTAAATTGGGCCCACATCAAACAAGCAGTGTCTCAGTTTATAGGTTAAATATGTCCTGAATCCAAGATTGAGTTCACTACGCATCTTTGATCCCTGCTTTGTACTTTATAACTTAACACTGACAGTAGGGCTTTACCCTTGAGTGCTAATCAACCTAAGAACCTCAGAAACAGCTTAAAATAAAAGCCCTCTGTAAGGGGTGATGACCCCCCCCCCCCCACTCCTCCTTACAGATAAATAAACTTACTGATATTTATTTGGGAATAAGACGTCTTGAAGGCTCTGAAGCAGTTGGGGGAGGAGGTGGCCCCTTCTTGTACAACTCTCTGATATAAGTAATGATCATTTCAAGACGTTCTTCAGGCACACAGTCCAAGACAAGGTATCGTTTGTCTTTCTCAAGAACTTTCTCAATGTCTCGAAGATGCTGATCTGATTCCTGAAGGAGCTTCTTAGATCTAGAATTGGATAATGATACACTAATTACAACCAGCTGCAGATAGTTAAACATGTTACAAGTGAGGCTACAGCATGATTTATGTAACATGTTTCTCATTCAAAAATGGCGTGCCATATAATCGAGAGCTGTTAGAAATGTTTATGAAAATGTTTACTACATGGCGCTGCGATTTCCAGTGCCCAGAAAAGCGCATAATTCGATGCGCTGTAAGCGCAGAATTAAGCAGTAAGCATTGATAGGAAATTGTGTCAAGATCTGCAAGTTTTATAATATGGCAGAATCCCAGGTAGAAAAACATGGACGAAGAGCAACACCCACACACTTACTTGTATGTGATAATCCTAGTTTCAGTCAGTAGAGCTCGGAAATCTGTCTTGGCACCGAGATATTTCTCTTTGATGTATTCACTGAACTCTCTTTCTCTTTTCCTATCACTTGAGGAATACTTGACATAACGAGGATCATCCTTAATGAGTCGGCGAACCTCTTTCCATGTCGACGTCAGGGTAACCTAGATAAAAAGATGGCATGAAATAGTATAACAATCATTAGAAACATTATCAATTAAGTGATTTTTGTTGTCAAAAATGACAAGTATTGTTTTGGGTTTGGAACTCACTCCTTTTGTCTCGTCCAACAGTTCATCAAACTTTTCCTTCTTCCTGTAGACGAGAGAAGAGGTGTGACTAGTGAAAAGCCTCTCTCGATCTTCTTTGTCAAGAAGTGACGCCAACTCCCAACGATGGTCACGTTTTAGCTGCTTTCTTGCATCACGCCAGGTGCTCTCTGAGTCTCGCACCTAGGGAAAGAAATCAAACGAGGGTAAACCAAAATTTGCATCTCATGTATTCTTTTATGCATCCACAGTTAAATACTTTGATGTTGTTATCTGAGTAACACTCATACACCGTGCTAAGAATTATGGAAAGTGAAAGATGGTTGAGGGACATACCAGGTCTGTGAGAAGTGCTTTGAAGTGCTGTACAGCCTCCTCTTTCTTGAACTGTCCTCTTTCTCTGTCTAACTCTTTCTGTTGTTCTGTACGAGTTCTCTGTACCTCCTTTTCTCTCTCTCTCAGGCTGGTTTCTACTCTCTTCTGTCTCTCTGCATCAACATTCACAACCTGAGACATACATCAAAGGAGAAAGCAATAATGGATTGAAGTGAAGGAATCTTTCTATGTCTTATTTTGATTTATGCTACATCTCTCCATGACTTTAAGTAACCATGTTTGCTTCATGGTTACTTGATTGGTATAAGTGAGCTCTTTGTAGATAAAATAAGAAACACTAAACAGCTTTTCAGAGTGACTCACATTATGGAATATATTTGTAATAACAATAATAATGGAGTCTTGTATAGTGTAGATTTCAGCCAAAAAGGCACTCAATCAAGATACAAAAAACAAAACAAACGTTAAAAAGAAAAGACAAAAACATGATGAATATCACTCATCAACATTAAATTTTAACAGGTGAGTTTTGGGAGTTTTAATTGTTGTTGATGTTGTATCAGCAACCCTGATGTGGCATGGGATAACTATTCCACACTTTTCCCTGCAGTAACTATGAATGAACATGCTCCCAATGAGTTCTCTACAAGAAAAGGAAGAATGCTTGACTTACATCAGCCTTCTTATTGACGTACTCCTTGAACAGTTCCTCTCGTTGTGAGCTATGGTGTATGGCCTTATAGCGAGAGTCATGATGAATACTATCCTTGACCTTTGACCAGCGAGACTTACTGTCAAGATTCTTCAGTTCATCCAGTAATGCAAAGAACTCTGTCTTAAGCTGAGAACACAGAATCAAGATGATAAAGGAAAGGAAAAAGAAACGGAGAAAATTAATAAAGACTCAATAATTATTGACATTTCAAATTCAATAAAGTCGCTGATTCAACAGCAATTCTAATTTATGTTGTCAAATTTCAATCATAAATACAATAGTATTTTGGGCTTTATAAAGTAATACACTTTTAATCATAAAAATGAGAAGATTTCGTCTTTAAAAGAATAAAGTCTAGTTTCTTGATGTAGATGTCAATTAATAAGATCAGTAATAATCTGTACTAAACAATACAATGATACATTATATCAATCAATCACACAACAAATCTTGTACAATTATTCAATCCAGTGTATGTTTCAAACAATAATAATCAAATTAAACAATGCAAATTGTACTGCGTGTCATCATGTTTCTGTTGTCGTACCCTTAAGTCGCCACATTTCAGAAATGCAATTTGAGCAACAGTTATTGAAAGTAGAAACTATAGCAACAAATATTTTACAAAAGGGGAAATACTGTCAACGGAAAAAGGACTTACTAATACCAAGTCATTCATTTATAACAAATACTCCGCCCATAAATGAAAATTTTTGTTTCAGTGTTTTTCAAATTTAGAGCTTGTTCATAACTTTAATATTATTAAATATTTTGCAATTCTTCAATCTCAAAATTAAAATATTTATTTTACATCAAGTCTAAATTGTCTTGTATAGTTGATTTAGTTTTGGTTTGAACATAAACATAATGCCATGTTGTACCAGAAGAATCACATTCGTTATCTATTTGATTCACTCACTTGAAGACATCGATGTGGTTACCTTGGTAACCATCACTATGGAAACCAGACTAATCTTGTAGTTGCTGAAACACAAGACTCTGGAATGATCCTTCTGCTTGAAATTTGTTTTCTTTTCATTTTTCTTGAGGTTTTAATGAAGGAGATCCTTCTCCAATACTATTTATTCTATTAAGATGTTGTGGAAAATAAAAGTAAGGTTCTATCAATCTGTTCCTTCTTTGTCTGATCTTGATGAATTTAGTCCTAATTGAAACCTAGCATGTCATTCCAATCAGGGTTGTTTGGTTTTGGTGTTGAGTCTTGGATTATTTTGAAACCAAGCTCCAAGCCCAAATATGAAAGAAGCTACGCTCCAAGGATCTTCCAGAATCTTGTAGTCTAAAAATCTAACCATTAGCACTCTCATAATACAAAAAAGAACAGTCAGTACCGGCTTTAAGCATCAAATGTGCAGCATTGGACGATAACCAGAGGGAGCCTTAAACGCCCAGAATGCATTGCAATCATTCTCTCTCCCATAATGCACCTGGCTAGAGCTTTCCACTCGGAGGACTGTGTGGGTGGCAAAGCACTTAAATGTGTTTGGATAAAATATAAATGTGGAATTTAGTCAAAACATCAGTGGGTTAGACATGTTCAAACAATTTTTCAGTGGAACTTTTTTATCCACGTTAACTTTGAAATAAACGTTTTTTGAAATGATATTGAAAAAATTATCAACAAATTTGTGCTCACACATGTTTATAAACATGCGACTTGGTCGCCATGGTATCAAAATACACATTAATTAAATTGAATCAAATTAATAAAAAGCATCAATATTATTTATAAATTGTGGGATAACAAAGAAACCAAATACCATTCATTTACATTTTAAAATAGTATTCACATTTTCAAGAAAATCAGTTCAGTTCAATTAGATAAAATGGTATTTTGTTTCTGAAGGATAATATTGGCAGGAAACAATTTGTTAAATTATTGAAACCCATTTGACAATCTGTAAAGAAAATGTAATTTTCTGTAATTTTTCTGTAACAATGACTTCATAATCAAACATCATAATCAAATTCAACATTATTGAAGTTTATATAAAAATTCCTGTAAAACAAATGAAGATTAAACATTGGCAAGTCCATTTCAAATCAATCACGTGTCAACTTTTAGTTATCCTTTAGCAGGTCTGATTATTCATTTTGGAAAGGGCAAGGGCACCAAGGCGTTTTCACCAAAAGGCACCTCTATGAGGACATGGCCAGGGTAATGACCAAGGCAATGAACAGGGGCAATGGAGGCAACTGCCTCTATTGCCTCTGTGAAGTATCAGGCCTCCTTTGAAAACAAAATTAGACAGAAATAACTGATCAAGGCAAACGTATGTGGCCAAAGTGCTTATAGACCCTATGAACATGATGCCATTCTTGTAATTTGGGTTGTCATTTGGGCTGAATCAAGTTTTCAAGCCATAAAAATGGAACCACTAAGAAATGACATGTTCAATGGCATCATATGAGTTCTAAAATGACAACCAAAATATTGATGTGTGTGACATCCAAGCAAGTGGGTCAATAGGTAAAACAACTGAAAGAGAAATAGGGTTAACAATGAAGTCAACCACCAAAATAGGTTGACAAAAACAAGCAATTAAATATTTAGTCAAGACTTATTGAGCCAACTGATCTAAAGAATCAATTGGCAAAAATGACCTGCAAGAGGAAAAAACCAAAACTACACAATGATGGTTAACCATTGCAGTTAAACAAAGATCAGTACATGACAACTACACAATGATGGTTAACCATTGCAGTTAAACAAAGATCAGTGCATGACAATTACAAGAATAGGTTTTCATTCTTATATGACAAATCATGATAGAAATAAACATCTGTGAAGATTGCTTGTGGGTCAGGAGAACACAAGCAACTTGAAGAATTCACATTTTGTGATTGAGAAATACTCCATTTCACTCATTCAGTGAAATGACTCATTGCTTTAGGAATTCACAATCTACAGTTAATCTAGTTTAACTCCACACTTCCTGAAAGTAAAACATTTTTAATCACACCTGGAATAAAATGTACAAATTATCAGAATGTACTATATGGAAGAAAGTTATCTTCCATTCTGCAAGTGAAGACTTATTAACACAATTGTTAACTTATTTTCTTTCGTTTCTCAAACGTTTCATTGCACACTTTAATTAAAATCATGGGTTATTGTATATTCCATCTGGGGTTAAAAGAAAGAAAACTAAAGCATACATATTTGACAAAAATATTTTTCTTAGTCTATATAATCCATATTCTTTTTGAACTGATATATTAATGATTTGTGACTTGATATTTTTTCTTGAACCATTTAAAAATTCTTCCCATAATCTTCTTGTACAACAAATAGCAGCATGGTCTTAGTTGGCCAAAAATTCTAAAATGAACACAAATATATACATCTCAAGGACATTTGAGCTCTCGCCAGCTGCATCATTTTTGTAGTTAATGAACTTTGTAGATTGACAAATGGAGACCGGCTCTCAATTTCATGTCACTTCTTACCACAGAATTCTGGGCCCATAGAATGAAGTGCTTAACAGGGCACTGTGAGCGCAGAACTCCCTGGTAAGCAGAGCCATCAAATCGGACCCAGCAGAGCATATTACAGCACAACTCATACAATGAGACAGAAACCCTCAGACATTTTAAGGTTACCTTCTCTGCTTTCAAGGAGCTCTCCTCCTTGGCTGCTTTACGGATTTGTTGAATAAATTCATTGAAGAGACTTTCTCTTTCCCGCATCTTCTCTATACTTTTGAAGCGTGCATCCTTTCCATGCTTCTGAGCAAACTCGCTGAAGGAACTCCTGATAACATCCAGAAAGAACACAAATCAATAGGAGCTAAACTTTAAGATTGTAGAAACAATTTTAAAAATAGTTATCACAAAGGAAAAACATAACTTACTTGGGTCCAAGTTTGGATTCCTGCATCAGAACTTTGAAGTCTTCTTTGCTCTGTTTAAGTTTTCCAGCCCTTTCCTTACGTTCCTCTTCAGCCCTGTTCTTAACAAAATTCTCAAACACCTGTTTACGTTCTTTAGGGTTCAGGAGAAGGTATCGATGGTCAAAGACAATCTTGTGAAGTTCTTTCTCCCAAGTTGAGAAGGCCGACACCTGTTCAAAAATAAATAAGTCAGTAAGAAGAAAATATAGTTTCACAAAGTTTGAAATGAGACTCTCAAATGAAATGAAATGAAGAGCAGCTAATTTTGATCTTACTAACCCCTTTCTCCAGCAACATGTCCATGAATTGTTTCATCCTGATCTCCAATGGGGTGACGGCCCTCTCTCTTGCTGCTTTGATTTCTGCCTCCAATGCCGCCTCCTTCAGTGGATCAGAAGGTTCTGGAGAAGACTCCGAGGTTGACTTCTTCTTCTTCTTGGTCTTGGGTTGTTGCTCATCTGGTAGAGAATCATCGGCTCGCTTCTTGGCAGCTGCAGTGGTGGACAAACAGAACTTGTTGTTTATTTCATAATTACAACATGTAAAACCTTGTCAATGCGGTCAAATGAACCGATCACCGACAGTAAAAAAAATCAGCTTTTGGAAGATTCATGAATACTAGTGACAAAAAGCTGTTATGGGTACACCATGTGAGTTACTAACAAATAATAAAGAACTACAGCAATTCAAAAGCCTCAAATCTTACAGATTTAAGAAGCAGGATTTGTTTTTGTCTTACCTGTTGTTTCTTCTTGTTTTCCTTTCTCTTGTCCTGGTGGAGGTTCCAAAATCATCCTATCTACATCAGCCCTATTATAAAGGTCATCAGGTCGTTCCCATAGTGACATTCTTGTTGATGGATTGAAGAAAAACACCTTGCTGTCACCCGTCCACACAAGACACCTGTTGAAGGATTTAATTGTTTACCATTAAGAAACTCACATGTGAAATACTCATTGCAAAGGCTTCTTAGATTATTAAGACACTATAGTAACTCTAGCATTATCATGAGAGTTCATTTCTAATGGCTGAATCATCGGAGTGTGGGTTCGATTCCTGGTCATGACACTTGAGCAAGGCAGTTAACCATAATTGCTTCTCTTAAGCTAGGTGTATTTTATGGAAACCTGACAGGGCTGAGACACTATTGTGTTGGATTAACCCATTTGCGCCAATTTTCACTGCCAGGGGTTGTATGCCCAGGGAGTTGAGAAATTTGAGGAATGGTCTTAGTATGCCTGATGAATAGTCTTGTAAAAGTGCTTTGATCTAGCTACTTGCACTTTAAGAAATGGTTCAGGTTTTTTTTCAAGAGATTGGTTCAGTTTTTACAGAAATCAAAAGACAACTCATACTGATGTGAAACTTACCATGGTGTACCTGGGATGGGCTTGGTAGCAATGGGCTTGGACTTGTCAATTGGTTCCTCAACTATCTGCTTGTCTTCTGTGACCATCTTCTCCTCCTTCAATAAGATAACAATTCATAAATAAATATTTTCTTCTTCTGCAATATCATTTTTTAAGAGAAGTGATGGGGTGTTTACCAGTTAGCGCCAGAGACCTTCCATTTTTTCACTGCCACCCTGGTGGGATAAATTTCTTGGCATTGCTAGAACTATTTTTCTATGAGAGTAACGCCAGTACAACTAATCATGACTCAACAAAGCCAAGAGAACAAAGATTCTATTTGAAGCACTGGGGGTTTTTCTTTCTCTTTCGAGAAAATACCACATTCATGTATGGTGAATAGCTAAGCTTCATCAGGGAGACATGGCAGCCAATTGGATCAATACCCGGAAAAAATAGACTTGCCTCCATTGAGCCAAAAATACAATGGTGGAAGCCTCTGGATGAGACATAATTCCCCTGCACAAAATACAAAACCCACTTCACCCGGCATGCATCCGGGAAAGAATTGGCATGCTAGTGCATCATCCAGCACCTACTAGTTAAGTGCATTCTCTGTCATTGAATACATATGATATAGACCTAATAATCACCTTCTGCACTTCTTTCTCTTTGTCATCTACTGTTTCCTCTTCTTCTTCCATCTTAATTTCATCTTCTTTCTTCTCTTCCTCCTCCTTGGGGAGCTCTTTGTCTCCATCTATCTTGACTGGTTCCTTTTCCTTAACTGAAACAAGGACAAAGCAGGATCTTAATAAACTAATCGATACACTACCAGCTTCTCATTAGAAAAACACAACAATTTGCTAACAAGTCAATATTAACTTTAAAAGTGGGAACAAAAAAGGTTGAAGAAAAAGATGACGCATTTCAACTAACCAGGCTCTTTCTTGACTTCCTCTGCCTCCACTAACTCCTTCGGTTTTTCCCAGGTGGACTCCATGGTCCTTGTATTATAGAAATATGGCCGTCCATCTGCTGTCTTATACTCAGTCCATATACTCTTAGAAGCTGTTGCAGCAGCTGCTGCTCCTCCTGGTGCTTGCTGGAATGGTGGCCTAAACATTGGTGGAGCAACATTGTTTCCAGGGGGAAGGAGTCCACCTGGCATACCTGTAAATAATGGTATTATAACATAAAGAAACTTAGAGTGAAGCTGGAACCAGAAGATGGTTTTACAAAGAGGAAGAGGTTTGTTTTATGTGTGTGGGGCAATGTACGCATTGCTGTCATGATGTCAGTTTCACTTCTGCCGTCTTGATTCCCCTAGCTTTCCACTCCTCTTGAGTCAGAAGCCGTAGCTACTCCAGGTTTGTTTCATATCATCCAGAATCCAATAACTGGCTGGATTGATTAATGTGCTTACCTGGTATGGGCATCATAGGAGGCATCCCAGGCATTGAACCAGGCATCCTCATACGAGCCATGTGAGCTTGAAATAGATGGAATGGTGGAGGAGGCATTCCTGCTGGTCCAGGTCCTTGACCAGTCAGCATGGGTGGTACACCAGTGAAAGGCATCAATGGCGGTGGATGTTGCTGCTGCTGCTGCTGCTGCTGCTGCTGCTGCTGTTGTGATGGTGTTGTTGCTACTGGTGCTGTTGTTGATGTACTGAGTGTCGTAGCAGTAGGTGTGACCTGTGATGTAATAGCTGGTGTAGTCTGGGCTGTAACAGTTAAAAGTACAATAGATAGATAAGAATAGAGACCACAAAGGCTCCAAACATTAATTTAGGGTTTAAGAATTTACCCCAAAAGCTGATTCAACAATGTTTCTTGAATTTCTTTTGGCCAATTGCTTTTTCCTGAATGCAAACAACAATCCTTCATAACAAACATAACAAACCAAATAATGACTAATCTTTTTAAAGTCGATTGGTCAACTCTTTTTCTACATTCATAAAGCACTTACTGTACCAATTATGCCAACAATCTTAAACCATGAGCTTTAATACTAAAGACTGAGCTATTGTCAAAAGTGTTTCTTTTCCCGTTTATTTGTGTGGTTTATAGATTTCATGATTAAGAAACCTAGTATGTGTTTGTTGTTTTAATTTGTATGATGCAGGGCCCAAATGGAAATCAAACCATACTGATGTGGCTTACCCTGGGTAACTATTAGGAAATAAATAAACTGAAGTAGAAGGGAGCTACTAACCCTGTGTGGTTTCAACAGAAGATACTGATGCCACCTTTGCTGCTGTTGCTACAGCAGTTGCTGCTGCAGCTGCTGCAGCAACTGGATTTCCAGGGTTAGTCCCAGATGCTGCTGAGGTCTGGGTTGTCTCCACATTGGTCACTGATGCTGCTCCAGCTGCACTTGCTGCTGCTGTATTTGGTGTAATACCTGCTGCAGCGGCTAGTGCCTGCAGCTCTGTCTGTTTAATAATTTTAACATTCTCTGGCTTTGTCCATACAGACTCACGCTTCTTGGCATGATAATAATACGTCTAAAAACAAACAAACAAAAGCAAGAACGTCATAATCTGTTAACTTTTCTATCAATGAAAAGAGTAGACCCCAAAATTGTCTCAGTAAAAACAAATTATAATATCTTGTAACAAACAAGGGAAACTGACCGGGTACATTTTTTAATAATTGTGGGCAGCATCAGTGGTGGCACCCAAGTTGAAAAAACAAAACAAAACAAAGTTGCCTCCTCTTAAGGTGATCCCTAGGCTGCCGCTTCCCAGGTAGTATTGAAAACTTGGGTGTGATCCCTGGACTCCCTGTCTATATGGCAGTTACAGGGTGAATGACTTCTGACTGGCATCCCTGAACAAAGATATTGTCAAAATAGGCAGGCTGTCAATAAAGGGCTAGAAAGCTCAGCTGGTAGAGCAATAGCACGTTAATCTAGAAGTCCCAGGTTCGCGTCACGCTCTAAAAACAATTTGTATGCAAATATTCTTATAAACCAATATTATACAATAAATTGTAAAAAATGGAGAAGACTTCTGTGGCAGACAGAATCTAACCTTTCCTTCAGGAGTAACATGCTCGACCCAGAAGTCTTGATTAGGATCTAAAGCAGTCATAGCAGCAGGTGAAGCAGCAGGTGGTGTCTGTTGATTACCTGCTATAGGTTGCTGCTGTAGGTTGCCAAGATGGGGAGGTGGCATTCCAAAGGGAGGTGGCAATAGTGGTGGCCTCTGAAGAACAAAATAACAAGTTTTATCTTACGTTTATCTTCTAGTTAAACCAATGAGGTAACCTCTATCACATAAATACAAATGCTATGTTAAGCAGACATCTTGTAATACAGCTGCTGCATTACTCACATTATATAAATAATACATTGTAGCAGACAACACAGAATTCTCTGGGCATTGCTATGGGTTACTTACATTCATGAAAGGAGGCATTCCCATTAAGCCCTGAGGCGGTGGTCCTCGAGGCATGTTTTGATCAAACGGAGGAGGACGAAACATCCTGTCTGGGGGAGGTCGGCCAAAGAAAGGTCTCTGTGGCATGTTTCCATGGCCACCACCTCTCATATGTTGGCCTGGAGGACCTGGAAACCTGGGAGGGAAATTACGAAACCTTGGACCGGGAACTGGAAACCCTCTGAAAAAAATTCATCGAATTCAACAGTTATTAATGACACAACATTACAGAGTACAGTCAACACTAGCGCTGGTAAGACATCATCAGTCTCCATTGCACTGCCACTGACGTCCTGGGTATAAAGCTTCCTTACAATTTGAACAAAAATTACAAGAGTTGTTGTTAGCTTTTTTAAACTGATGTTGAAAGCTGAACATCTGTTCATACATTCCTTCGTTCACTTTATGGAAATTCAACTTATAAAATAAAAAGCGTACTTGTACAAACTGTCCCAAGCGTAATAATGTACTTTCCATGTGAAATTTCCAGTTTCAACTGGAGTGAGTGACTGCAAACTTTCCACCGATTTCTGTTTCCAAGCTAATTTATTTATTTATTTATTTTTTTTCATAAATATTTTGTGCTCAAAACATTTTATTTTAAAAATATTTATGAACTCACAAGTCTGCAAGTACGACACAACAAATATATCATATATGAACGAAGTTTAAGCCAAGTTAATCAGGTGAAAAACATTAAACAATTAATCTTTTAAATACATATATTTTTTAAAATATACAATAAAATAAAGTTTTTTGCTACACAATATACTTATCCCTTGGCCTTTGTCATTGTATCCACAAGACATTAGCATATGAATCATCAGATGATCAGCATGATCAGTGGCAGTACAAATACAAAGCAAAGGCAACAAACAAGGAAGGGGAAACTGACGACGTTTGATCCTACCACTCCAGTAAAACTAAAACCACACACCACCAGGCAGGGCATCTTTGACATCTTGGACACTTAACAATAACAACATGAACTGTTAAAAAAAAACTGTTAAAAAAACAAACTGGTCATGATTTTTGTTTGTTTTTTAAAATGGTGCTTTGAAATCGATATTTATAAAAACAATATTTGTGTCGGAAATGTAGGCCCTAGCTATTACTTTCGCTGCACGGCCGCCATACACCATGTAACTTATGCACGGCTGGGAGTTTTTCAGTTTTTCGCATTACGACAAACTGAACTTTCAAAATTGAGATCTTAATATCCAAGCAGAATATTTACCTTTGCCTGTTATTTTCTTGAGACAACTCTCTATTCGATACTTCATTCTTTAAAGACGATTGATGCTGAGATGTTGAATTAGAGTCATTTTCCGTTAGGTTTTCATGTTCCATAGCATCGTCGTCCGCCATTTTGGGTAAAGGTACGTTCTGTGAATGCGTGTTCAAGTCGCGTCACATGAGGGCGGGCTTGTTAAAGCCACATGTTGCAATTTACTGCTGCAAATCGTCTGGTCCGATGATTATTAATTGGTAAGTTAATAGAAGTTCAGAACATTCTCCATTCTGAAGTACTACTTTACTAGTACTAGACCCCTTGTTTTGCAATTATTGTTAATCTAGTGTAACTGTTGTAAAACTTTCTTCTGATGAACAGTTGAATTCTGGTGAATTCCGTGTGTCACTTATGATCATCGACATTGTCATTGATCAAGTTGCCTCGCATTGGTTGTTATGTACATACATCCATCATGGACTCGGGAGGTAGAAATATTTCTACCTCCATGGTACATCATCATCGCTCATGTACTCACAATGTTCAATATGATTTCTAAAATGTTAACACGTGTAATAAAACTAATTTGTTCTACTTCTATTTTCATTTGTTTTTGTATTGCGGGTTGTCACTGGTTATGCTACTGCTGCTAACATAGCTAAAAATGCTAAACACTGACTAACAATAACATTAATACATTAATTAGTAACAATAAGTACCGGTAATAACATAACAGACCCAGTCAGTAACTGGGATCATGGAGGTATAAATCCATGCTGGGATGTTGTACTCCTTTAAAAAGAAACTACCGACCGGAGATATCAAAGTCTTTTTTAGTTGTATTGTTAATGTTACAAAAAAAGGAGTACAGCACACCAGTTACTGGGTCTAATAAGTATACAAAGTGTTAAAGAAAATCAGTAACCCTTCTTCTATGTCTAGTGGTGTCCTCGGCCAATGATGTCACTAGAGAAGTGTCCCCAGATCTCCATGTCCATGCATAGACATTTTATTGGGTACAAAGCCAGTCCAGTGTCCCTGCAAAGTATGGCCACATAGGTCAGGTGACTTTGACCTCTTTGGGTCGCTCTTGCTTGGGCTCCCACAGCACAAGCTTACTAACTGGAAGTTCACGGCGATGATAGCATTGCCCTGATTAAACCCAATTTTGTATATAATTCTCTTTTACTCTTTACTTAGATTAGAACAAGCACAAGGGCCTAAACAGATAATGGGCAAGTCTAAGAAAAACAAGAGGAACTTATCCGACAAAGTGCAGCGTGGGAAAACTGTACAAGAGGTTAAGAATAATCCATTTGAAATTCGTCTGAATCGTCAGAAACATCATATCCTTGGGAAGAAGATCAGCAAACATGATAAAGGACTACCAGGAGTATCAAGGTCAAAAGCCAACCAAAAGGTCAGTCATCTTTAAGAAGGATGTCATTCTTTATCTAGGAGTAACCACCAATACATTTCAGTTCGTCAACCACTGATATTGTTAGTGATAGTGTCATTTTTTCATAGCAAATGCACGACACTACCGGGCTTGTTGCTCAAAATGTTTGCTGGAACCAGAATTGTTTTTACAAGACAAGACCAGAACAGTTTAACATGCACACTATTTTTACTTGAACAGTCACCAATACATATGGTGGAAGAGAAGATTGATCTTGTTTGTGTTTATACATGTACATGTAGGTATTACGTATACTTTGAACAATATTCAATAGAACTGAAAGGCATTTATCACACTTAAAATCAACATTTGAACATAATTGGTTTTTGTTTCAGATATTACACAGTGAGGTTTTATTATTCAATTAAAAATCACAAGACTGCAGGACTTGTCCAGTCATGAGTTTACTGGCCCCAAACTAAAAGTACTGGCCTCAGGTCTGTGGTCCAGTGTAAAAAAATTCAAGCCCTGAAAATGTCCAAGTCCCGTGAAATAAAGGTATGATGAATAGGAATTGAACCTGCATCCATCTACATGTTAAAACGTACCTCATGACTTCATTAACAAGAGGTACTTGTATTGCCCAAATTCACCTAACGTCGTCATCACAATTTTACTAGTTGCATTATTTTGGGAGTCAATGCCCCTATGTTTTAATACAGTCCCAATGTGGCATTTACATACTTGCTATGACTACTCCCAAAGTACAGCAGCCATAAGTGACAATGGTGTAAGGGATGAATAGGAGTGTGTTTTATGCTTTGTGGTTCAAACCATTCACTGTATTCCAGCTCTACTAATTTTTCTGCTTTGTGGTTCAAACCATTCAGTGTTTTTCAGCTCTACTCATTTTTCTGCTTTCATTTATTCAGCGAAAGGACACGCTCCTCAAGGAATATCAACAAAGAAACAAGACTAATCAATTTATTGATAAACGCTTTGGAGAGAATGACCCAACACTCAGCGTTGAAGAAAAGATGATGCAGAGGTTTGCATTTGAGAGACAGGTAAGATGTTTTAAAAGTAATCAAATTACAGAGCTTTGAGCAACTTTTCTAACTTTAATCAGGAAAGCTGACTTGTATTCCTTTTTCTTTTCTTTTTTTTAAAGCGCTAATTTACAGAGATGGTTAAATATTCTGGACATTCCCCAAAATCTGTACATACAGTTTTTAGCATTAAATATTGGCAAAATGTTTTTCAATAGATACGTGTATCTCTGAAATTAACCCCTACCCCTTCTTCCAATAGCAAAACAAGATAAATCAGTTTGGTTTTAAATGAATAAGCTGAACCTATTATGATGTTTTCACTGTACATTTCTTTTTGACATTGTTTGGCAGAGGGGACATGAAAGGGAGTCAGCCTATCAACTCAATGAAGACGAAGACTTGACACATTATGGCCAATCACTGGCTGATATAGAGAAATTTGAAGATACTGAACTCATCAGTGATGACGAGGAGGAAGATGGAAATTTGGGAGGTATTGCTTAATATTGATTACCTCTCTTAATAAAATCAAAACCCTTTTTGCACATTTTGATAGAATCAGTACTCCAGAGCCAAACTAAGCCAGTTTTGATAGGAACAGACTTAGCAGTTTTATCAGATTCCATAGGCCTCAGATTTGAAATATCATAAACCAATGAATCTATGAGATATCTTTTCAGAACTTTTTAAGGATATATTCTATCTTTCCCAAGCTTAAACAGTTAAACATTATCTTAAACTTGGTACTCCATATAGCCAAACCAGCCCTACTTATTGTAGCGTCTAGACCTAGAGCCTGAGTAGGATTTTTCCTGGGGTCTTTTCTTCCGATGTACAGAATAGTTGTGGATAGGGGGTGACCACCAATGAAATCACTTGACACCACAGATGCAAGCGTGTGCGCGGTTGGGTTTTTACATATCACTACATCATGATAGGAAGAGACTTACCTTTATCATTAGAGTCACAAGGCTTCAGTTTCAAAATATTGTATACCAATGAATCTAAGAAATATCTTACTCCAAACTAAATTTCTTTTAAAGAAGATCTATTATCGTTCCCCAACTTAAACATTATCTTAAATGTTGTGATTGATTACAGCCAAGTATGTTGCAGATGAACACTTTGGAGGATTCTTAATGAAGAAGAAGACAGATGATAAGAAAGAAGAGGTAGGTCCAAGATGGAAGATTGTGTACAAAGGAAATGTTTTCAAATCTAACATTTTACTATAGGAATTTAGGCACGTGCTTGATACAAACATAAACATTGCAATCTTTTTTTAAAAAGCAGGCAAAAGAAAAATATTTGAAACGTGTGAAATATTTGCATGCTTTTTACAATGTTGATATTTATCAATACTTTTGTGTTTACTATAATTTGTTTCTAATTTGTTTTCTAAGGATTCTAAACCAAAGTCACGTCAGGAAATTCTAGATGAGGTCATCGCTAATTCCAAGAAAAGCAAGGTAATGAAAAAAGGCAAAAAGGGAAACCTGATCTGAGCAAATGTTATATAGAACTCCTCATTGATTACTTTGGCTATTTTTTTTTTTTTTTTTTTTTTTTTT
>CM021536.1:18208647-18218914 GCA_010994315.2 Pisaster ochraceus | reverse complement strand
TGCTGTATTACTTTCCAATCCTCTGACTGTTTTCACTTTAGTACGAGCGTCAGCATCAGAAAGAAGATCTGCTGAATCTGACAGTAAAACTGGATGAAGACTGGAGTACTGTGGCTAGTCTCATTCGCTGCACTAAGGTAGGTTCATCAAATAGTAATCTTAATCTTTAATGGATTCTCTGTATGAAGAATGTTAACAGGTACTGACCTCGTCTTCTATAATTACAGATTGTTGCTTAGACGAGCAGTTAAGTAATTTGTCAATAATGTTGTGACACTTAGATGAGCAATAATCATTAACTAGCAATAATCATTAATCAGAACAACTGTGTGTTATATTAGAGAGTGAAGATCAACCAGTCACTAGAGAAACCACATACTCAGAACCAACAAAACATATAGATCAAACATGGTCCCTAGAGGGCGCTATTAAACTTCTTTAAGTCCCCTACTCAACACAGTTAATTTTATAAATGTTCCAATCATATTCAAAGGCCATTATTTAGGCTGTTCAACTCTTGTGCGTGGCACCTAGTCTCTCTTACGTAATTAACTATTTGTGCATATTTTGAAGAACCAGACTTTGCACTTTAAAAGTAACAGCACTATAAATAGAAACACTTTGGTTGGTGTTCGGCTTTATGCTTTGCATTACATTGGTTTCATGCGTGTACCAGCTACATGTACCTTAAATTGATACAGTGTCTGCGCATTTACGCACACACATGGTATGCGCGTGCACGCGCATACCATGTGTATGCGCGTGCACGCGGCACCATCTGTCCTTGCCAAAATAAAATATTAAAAAACGCACAAAGAAAACAGTTTGATAGTTTCCTCACAACAAGTACCGTGCAAACATAACTTTTACACAGCATTGTGCTTGTTTAGGGGCCATTTATTGTTTAGGGGCCATTTATTCGCATTTATTTAGGGGCTATTTATATCACATGTTAATACACACCACGTGACTAGTCTTGACCAATCAGAGTGTGTAAACTCCCCGAAGTATTTATTAGCGATCACTAAAAATACATTGTTGTAGTGTTGGAATTTGAATAGTAATGAAGTGATAGTAAATGAAGTGAAATAAATGAAACGGGATAAAATGATAAAATGATCAGTTATAACCCAAATTGTAATTAGCCTGAAATTTAGTTGCAAATAAACTGTTACACTGTAGTTTGTACTCTTCACCTATAAGGAATTAATATTCTGTAGACAAATAAAACGTATAAGACTTAAGACTTTTGGGAAGGAAAATATTCCTCACCCTCCTTTTCAAATGGACATAATTTTAGGGTTTAAGAACGACAGAAAGACTTAATTAAGAATGGTTGCTTAAATTTAAAGTCATGTGAAAGATGATTTAATAAACTGTTGAGTGAATTATTTCTTTCAGCGTGATAAAAAAACAACCCCAGAGGATCGACCTAAAGCTGATGAGTACGACATTACTGTTAGAGAGCTGATGTTTGACATGAAAGCAAAGGTAAGTCTGGCATCAAGTCTGTACATGAATGTACTTTTGATCTTCACTCACCAGTGAAAACATCTGAATGTTTCCTTGATCTTCAATTACCAGTGAAGACGTTTAAAGGTACTTTTGATCTTCACTTACCAGTTAAAACATTTATATGTACGCTTGATCTTCACTCACCAGTGAAGACGTTTAAAGGTACTTGTGATCTTCACTTACCAGTGAAAACATTTTCGGAAAGACTTATGAACTTTCCTTCCATCATTACTTCCTCAACAGAGGACTGGATATAATTTCAGGTTTTAAAATTGAAATGAAGAATACACTTTGTTGAAATTATTAATGACCTAAAAAGTTTGATTTCTCCATTAAAAATAACCAATACATTGGTGTAGGGTCAAACAAAAATGTAATTCTTTACCCCTGACACCTGATGCGATTATTGCAACTATGCAGAATAACTACTTTTGTTATTTGTTGAGATTTACAACCTTTTTTATTTGAGATAGTACTCCAATAGAGGTCAAGATATTTATTCCAAATGTTAACAACTTTGAACATTTTTAGGCAACTGATAGGTTGAAGACACCCGAGGAGCTTGCCAAAGAGGAGAAGGAAAGACTGGATAAGCTTGAACAAGACAGACAACAAAGGATGCTTGGAATTACACCTGAAGAACAAGAAGAGGCAACAAGAAAGTTTACTCATCAATCTGCTGATGATCTTAATGATGGGTTAGTTGTAAATTGTCATTAATTGCAATCTGAGGAATCCAACAATCTTATTCGTATGTTTACCTGGAATTTTGGCTGTGCCTCTTATTGCATTTTGTATCCATTTAAATTCTCAATTTTAAAAAAGCTAAATTTTCAATACACTCTTAAACTCCAATCCTAGACCCCATCCTTCATAAAGGATCAAATTAAGTTCCTGCCATTTATTATGGATTGAGAAGAAGGGATAAGTTTAATGTAGTATTTAACATTTCTTTATTGTTCAGATATGCCTTGAATATCAGCAATAAAATGCCAATAAGCTACAAGGACGGCAAGCTTCTTCAATCCAACAAACTTGGTGTCAAGGCAGGTATGTCAGCATTTTACTCCCATCTAATACTATTTTAGACATGAACTTGAAGGCAACCTTTATCTATGGCTATTTAGTTGATTGATTTGTGGATATTAAGTTGTCCGAGATAAGATCTACATGTTTATTACATGACTCACTAAACATACATAATAGTTTACAGTGAGTGCTAAATGTTTACAATTGGTATTTTTGTGGTCACTTTGAATTACATGTACATCAATTTTCAGGAATAGCTCAAGCTAAAGAGGAAGAGATGGAGGAGGAAGAAGGTGAAGATGGTGAGGATGAAAATGAAGATGAAGATGAAAATGAAGATGAAGATGAGGAGGAGGAGGAGGAGGAGGAGGAGGAAGAGGAAGGAGAGGATAATCATTCTGATTTAGAATCAGACAGCTCTGAAAGTGAGGAAGATTCAACAAGAAATGAAGAGAGTTCTACAAGGATACCATTCATTGAAAAAGAAGTAAGAAGTGCCCCTCAAAATGTTCCCTTGAGTTGAGATGAAAGTACTTCATTTTGTTGCTTTATGTGAATTTGGGAGCAACTTGAATACGTATCCAGGGTGCAATATTTTGTGTTGTTTAAATATCTCTGAATATTTTGTTGTATTTTGTAACAGACCAGAGAAGCACTCAAGAGAAATGCCAAAGCAGAGCTCCCTTACACCTTCAAAGGTTTGTCATTCTTAAGTTATTATTTCATTTGCTGAATCAAAAGAGCTCATTCTGTTGTCACCAATTCCAACAATGACTCCTGAACGTGACCTTTGCTTTAAATAACACATTTCATGCGATTAACAAAAACCCAAATTGTTGCGTTTTGTAAAGATTGTGTTATCTATACATTCTATAACAGCACCAGAGAACCATGAGGAGTTCTTCAACATGATGGGAGGTCAGTCAGACAGTAATCAACTCATAATTATTGGAAGAATACGAACTTGTCATCATCCAAGCTTAGCTGAAGGAAATAAAGACAAACTTGACACTCTCTTGGCAATATTATTGCGGTACTTTGGTGACGTCTTAGTAAAGAAGACAGCAAGGATAGAGTTTCTGGATGGACTCACAAAGTAAGATCAAAGACTTTTCTTAGAACTTGGCAAAATGCAGTCTGTAGGTCATTCTTGTATCTTAAGACAATTAAGTAATAAATCACAAGGGAAACTGAGTGGGTAAATTCTAATGAAATGGGTTGAACAAAGAAAAATTGACTGGGGGGACTTGAACCTGCGACCTCCGAATTAACATACCGGTGCTCTACCAACTGAGCTATCTAGCCCTTATGTTGGATGTCTCTCTATTTTGTTAGTATCTTTGTTCGTGGGATGCCAGGCAAAAGCCATTCAACCAGTAAAGTTTACAATACATCCTGGGAAACAACTTGATTATAATAAACTAATTTACTTCTCACTTTCAACACCAGGCAAATTTTCAATTTTTTTTTACCGGTACCTACTTTCTTTGTTGTATCTTAGGCAAGTTTTCAAATCTTACCTACTAGTAGTAACTTTCTTGTATCTTAGGCACATCTATGAACTTGCCCAGCAATCATCACTTCATGCTGGACAGAGTATGCAAGCTTTAATTCTGGAGCATTATGAGAAATTCAATGAAGCGGCTAATGCCAAAGGGAGAGGCGTCTTTCCAGAAGTTGAGACAGTGAGTACTAAGATGAGAAATTGATCAACTGATAAACCGATTGAACATGCTTGGTGATGGCACTAAAGAAAGCTGTCACTGTGATGTCACTAACATGTCTCATCATTGATGTGTACACAAGTTAACTTGTTCATTTGCACCTCAAACAGTTTTAGAATATGCACAACGCTTGCATGACCATCTTACCATCACAGTAATGGCGCCAAAAAATGTTGCAATCAAGCATCTTCTGTGGCTGTCAGATACGTTTATTTCTACATGAGCTTAATAAGAATAAGAGATCAAGCCATGTGACTGTCTGTTTTAAAGATAATCAGATCATTATTGACAATCTGACTTCAAATAAATTTGTTTACAGCTGATGTACTTCCAGTTGGTGAGTTTACTTTTTTCAACGTCTGATTTTCGACATGGAGTGGTGAACCCAACGATGCTTTTTATGGGTCAGATCTTGACACAATGTCCTGTGCGTTCATCCAAAGATGTGGCCTCTAGTCTGTTTATCTGCAATGTGTTTCTGAAGGTAAGTCACACGTAGCAGCAATTAATTCAAGATTTCTTACGAAATTGTTGAAGTGAGAATAATTGTGAGAATTGTTTGATCTGATCTCCAACTGAAATATCTCAGTGTTTTATCTTATGGGGTACTTGTTGTCTCCAATATTCTGCTGCATCTCTCTGGAACAACCTTCCTTTACTCATAATTTCAGTGGACTTGACTAACCAGGTCAAGAGACCACTACAGACTAATTTAGTTATTTTAAAGTAATACTTGTGTCATATATTTGTCATTATACTTGCTTGTTGTTTTTATGTGTATTTATCATTACAAGCATGTATGTTGGCGTGTACTGTTTTGATGGTACATGCATGTGTATTTTATGCATACATTTGTATGCAGGCATAAAGTGTGTATATTATTGCAGTTTGGTTAACGGTTCTTGTAACTATAACTAGATTCTTTTTATAAGCATTAACCATAATAACTAAGCTCTTTTTATAAGAAATAACTGTAACCAGGTTCTTTTTATTAGAAGTAACTATAACTAGGTTTGTTTTATAAGAACTAACTATGACTAGGCTCTTTTTATGTTCTTTCTTTCTGGACTTCTTTCAGTAATTTGTATTTTCTGTTTTATGATGGGACAGCTTTTATCATTCTAGGCTCTGTCTGTTTTCAATTTGTATTTGTTCTAGTAAATTTTTGATTACTGTTTGATAGATGATTAATTTGTATTGGGGATAAAGAATACTGTTTGGTTTTACCCGTACACCGGCAAAGGTCGGTGGTTCCACTCGAGTGTGTGGGTTTCTTTCACAGGACTCAGGAAAGTAATCACAGTGTTTAGGTAAAACCAAAGAATATTCTTGAATACGGTTGGTAAATTTTAGAATGTTTTTACTTTCAAACAAATGTTTTTGCGTGTATAATTTGGTAAATTGCCTTGAGCATTTTTTAAGGCCTTTTTAGGCAATATGTTTATATATATCAATTATTACTATTATTAGTACCTTTAAATGTGGGTAACCAACGTTAAGAAACTTTTGTTGAAATCTTCTTCTTTTTTCTTGTTTTCAGTATGTCAGATTATCCAAGAGGTTTGTGCCAGAAGTAATCAACTATTTACAAGGAATTCTGTTCCTTGCATCCAAGAAGGAGGAAGGTGTCTTCTATGATGTCATCCCACCATTCAAGCCTGTTGGTCGCAATATTAACATGTTGAGATTACAGTCAACGAGTAGTAAGACCACAAGGTATTTACTAAGTTCAATGTTAATGGATGGGAAATGTGTCAACGTCAGATATTTATTTTGAGAGAGTTAGAAATGTCTCAAATCAGAATAACCCCTTGAAGTGCTTTAATCTTTGGCAGTTTTGCCCTGTTTGTATATTATACACTTTAAGACAGTCCGTGTCTTGAGAAATGCTGTTTCCAAAATGTCACTTAGGAGAATGTTTTTGCTATTTTTTAAGAATTGTTTCTACCCTTTTGAAGAGTAATTTGTCTGGAATGTCTGTTGCCAATCACTCAGCAGTATAACATGTTTGTCAATTTGTGTAGAAATATGAAGATCCAGCCAGTACGTATTCTGGAAGTTCTATCACACGCAGACCATCGGGAGCTAGACACAGACGAGTTTAGATGTTGGTGTCTTGCTACCAGCCTAAGTCTTCTGTCACAGTTTGTGGAGCTGTATAAAGAATTAGCAAGTGCTAAAGAGATTTTTAAACCAGTGAGGGCCTGTTTAGACGGTGGACGTATTCCTTTCCAACAATATCCTGAACAGGTCCAGGTATGAAGCAGGCATGATATTCTTCCAACTTTAATCTGATTTCCGAATTTCTTACCCTCAGAAAAGTTAGCAAAACTGTTTCTTAACAGTCTGAAAGCTCAGCCCTTGTAGCCATTAACATTGTCCTACTTTCCCAGGGCCAAGTATCATGCCCGGTGTGAAGACAGTAACAAAAATAAGAACCTACTCCTTGTCAGTTGCTCATTCTCAGCACAGCCTGGGGTTGTTTTTATTGAATGTTGCTTAACATTTTATTTGTTATTGGCAGGGTACCAACCCCAGGCAGTACAGTATTTGTTTGGTATTCATGCTGGTAACCTGTTTTAGCTCAGCAATTATTCAGACTTGTCTGTGAAACTTGGCATTCTGCTTTTGTTATTATTTTAATAAACTCATTGTTATTTCTCATTACACCAAGTTTCTGAATTCGTCAACAAAACTTAAGTTACTAATACTATTAATTTACATTTCTGCTATCCCAATGTTCTTCTTACTGTAAGCAGCAAGTTTGATTAAGCCAAATTGCCTCAATCTAAGGCCGTGTCCCGGTTGGCGGCTACAGCTACGGCTAGATCACTGCATCATCATGGGTTGAAGTATAGGATGTCCTTAGCCACACCCTTAACAACAGTAGTAGCTGCAGCCAGCAATTCAGATATTGCCTTAATATTGTCTGGCTCGTGTCAACTTTTTACTTAACAGTTAATGAGAAACCTTTTGAGATAATTCTGAAGTATTAACTTTGACCTTAGGAGCTGTATCAATCTCTGAGTACTCAGCTGAAGTCACTGGATGATAAGCCCAAGAGATGCTTACAGCGTGAGAAGAAGAGACCGTTCTCTCTTCCCATGTTTGAGCCCAAGATTGAGGAAGAGTAAGTTACACAAGATGATAATCTAAGATAATAAACCATGATGGAAAGTTGGTATGGATCTAGAAGGAAGGATTTGTTCATGAAATTTTGGTTTGAAGATCCGTCTCATTCTTAATAGACTACTTGGTCTTTGTGTTGATGTTTGTCTTGGTCTTTGTCTTGGTCTTAAATTTAGCATGATGATAATTTTTTTTAGATCTAGCAGGATTTGTAGATCTCAAGACCAATCTCAGGCCGTTTCCGAAATAGCGGCTGTGGCTTCATTGTCACAAATGTTGGCACAGAGGATGCTGATAACAACACCCTTAACAACAGCTGCAGCCTTAGCCGCCATTTTGGACTTGGCCTTAATCTTGTATTGTCAACCCTAGTTCTTGGTCTATGGCTAGTCTGTTGCATACAAAACCTTTTTTCGTCTCAAGTATTAAACTTTAAAGCTGTTTCTGCAGCAATAGCTTTGGCTCCAGCAATGAAAAGATTTATTATAATAACGTCACTGATGAAGCATGTTGCCATAACCTTAGTCAAAGTCAGTCTTTCATTTAGGTACCTAAACCTGAAGTCGGGATACCAATCTGTTAGCCAGAAGTCAGGATACCAATCTGGTTGTTTTTGTTTCATGATACAGCTATGATCCTATCCGTAAGAAGAGAAAGAATGAAGGTAGTGAGAAGAACGAGAAGCAGAGACTTTTACACAACTACAAACGAGAACTGAAGGGTGCCATGAGAGAAATCAGAAAAGATACTCAGTTCTTAGCAAGGGAGAAGTTAAAAGAACAAATTGAAAGGTAAACTATTTCCAAACTGAGTTACTAATTGGCAATAGTTTGTATACATTGTATGCCGTTACATAGCATTTGGGTAGAAACCCTCTACTTGATAAAAGTCAATTGTTTACAGTAATCAGCAAAACGTTCTGGTAAGGAGCTTTGTAAAATTGGGATGTGTAGCTCCTTGGCTATCAGTCACAAAATCTTAAACATTTAATGAAGGGTTAATTAAACATAACAACCATCTTAGCACTTGCAGGTCTGGATTAATATATCTAGGTGGAGTGAAGCCATTAATGGTTGTACAAGGACACAATGAGAAGACAAAACCATTTTTAACTACTTGCCCATCGAACCTTCAGCTGATCTATTATTACTTCCCAATGTTGATTTTTCTTTTATAAATGAAGTTGTATCATGTGGCCTATGTTTGGTCCACTGTGGTTATCTTGCATTTCAGACGTACTTTATTATAACAAA
The DNA here is from genome assembly GCA_010994315.2 of Pisaster ochraceus. Classification (NCBI taxonomy): domain Eukaryota; kingdom Metazoa; phylum Echinodermata; class Asteroidea; order Forcipulatida; family Asteriidae; genus Pisaster; species Pisaster ochraceus. The sequence continues at coordinate 18,210,264 of CM021536.1, read as the reverse complement.
TTGCATTTTTTTATGTCTATGCCGTTGTTATTACACAGTTTGTATTTAGAGTTTACATATTTAACACATATATTAACAATTAGTGATGAATGTAACTTAGGCTAAATGGCTGAAGTGTTTTTATGTGTCACTTGTGCTCTGCCTTTTTCCTGCCAGCATAACTATGAAAATTTTACCTGTGTTGGAGTTGTTGATTGTGTATCCATAGTTTGGTTCAATTTTTAAAAACATCAGGTATTACGATTGATTGATTTATTTTGTTGATCACTGTTCAATTTATTGGTATCTTTTAAATGCCAGTATAAATGTGAGAACTTGACATTTATTGGAGTTATTGATAATGCGTGTCTATTGCTTGATTCAGAAATCTTTAAAAAAAAATTTTTTGCAGATTTAAACGGATTGATTGATTTATTTTATTGATCACTTTATTGGTGTCTTTTTTTTTCTATCTGCTTGCTGCTCTCACTTTATATACTTGTTGATAATAGCACTTATTAATGTCTTCTTGGTCTTTTACAGAGATACGGAGAGGAAAGAGAAAGTCAAGAGGATACATCAACTGTTAGCGGGGCAGGAAGGCGACTACCAAGCAACCAAGCGAGGGCGCATCAACTTAAAATAATAACAATGGAATGTTAGTGAAGTAACCAGAGTGGGGTGGGGGGGGGGGCTCCTCCAGAACTCCCCCCCCCCCCATGAGATCGAAAAAATTCACAAATGGATGGATACATTAAAAAATAAATTTTGAAAACTAAATTATGTATTTGCCCTTGCTGCCCCAACGAATTAAGAATGCCTGGTTATGCCACTGAGAACAATTCCCTATTCAGTAGTTGTGATGGCAGGAACTTGCAATAACAGTGATTGACCATTTAGTTTTGGGATAATACAATTTCCTTTTCAATATTTGAAAGAAACATGTCCAGATAACTCCTCAAACTCATTGCTAACGGAGTACATGTCCATAAACATTTTGCAGTGTCTGATGCTTAGCATTCATGAAACATCCAAAATTTAAACCACTGTTTGGATGGTTTTATGTTGCTACAGTTGCTACATAGGTGCTCTGTTAAGGACTATGTTAGTGTTGGTACATTTCTGACAACGTGCAGTGGGTTACCATCTAAATCCAACAGTGAAAGTGCCTTGGTTGAATAAATATAGTTTCAAAAAGAGTAAACCTCATGTCAAAAGTTGCCATAAAGGTGTACTTCAGAATACATGCAGATTTATTACACAATGAAGTGCACCACATTGTGCTGGATTAAATTGAGATGTGCTTTGAATAGTGTTTTTAATAGTAGTGTTAACAAAGGTGTTTTACATTATTTGTAATGGAGTAAGATCGTGCGTAACTGCCCGCGTTTCGTTACTGCTAAATCACGTAGCCACAGCCCTAGTCAACAGCTGACGGGCCAGCCACGGTTGCAGAAACCACAGCTGAGGATACAGTTGACGAAGGGTTGACTCTATTAGTATTGGCCGACTCTTGAAGTGACTTGTTCCAATCCATCACCCGAACGTCTTTAACGAAACGTGCAGCGTAGAGCTTAGGCAAGAAGACGCAGACCAACGTCAGGTAGGCGTTGAGAATCAGCGCCATACACAGCGTCG
>CM021536.1:18155085-18167945 GCA_010994315.2 Pisaster ochraceus | reverse complement strand
AGTCCATAACATTATATTAACTCGACCAAAACTTTGAACTCTGTTACGAGTGTTTTGCTTGGCCCCCTTACAAATTGGGGCTTGTTTGGTTAAATTGTATTATACAAAGTCTGTTATAAAAGTCAAATTTTGTCATTGTATACTGTCAGTTTTGGGTTGTTAGCGTTAACAAATATTGGTTTTTTTTTATATTTGTTTTCAGGAAAATGAAGAGGCTGTTGGCTTTGCTAACCGGGTCAAAGCCGCCATTGCTAAGCAGGGTGGCTTACTTGATCTAACATGGTAAGCAATGAATGCATATCTTAGTTTAGAAAATTTTCCTTTCCAGAATTTTCTTCATTTTTCATTCAAGCAAATGAAATTCCAAGTGTAATAGAACAAAACAGTGATAAAGATTGCTGTTTGTGCCACAGCACTTGTAAACTGTCACAAGGTGCTTCATGTTTAAATATACATGTAAAATTGGTCTTATCATTTCAAACATGTTCTGCATACCTGCAGAGCAAAAATAAAGAGCAGTTTGGGTGGCCTTTGGGTGTGAACCTAAGATGTGTCTATATTATACAAGAACTGCATATTGTTATAAAGAAGGCTGTCAAACATGTGATCAAACTATGTGGGTACATCTAGTTGGTAATATACTAGTGATACTAGTTGGTAATCTAACAGACGGGCAATTTTCAAATTTCTTCTTACTGTTGTTATTTCCACAGGTAAGTTTCATTCTTTTGCTATGTAGAGCATCTGAAAATAGTTGAAATGTGTTTTTTGTTTTTTTTTCTTTCTTTTTTTTCAGGGATGGCCAGTTGAAGAGGACGCGAGTCAAAAGCATTTTCAAAGCCAAGGAGCAAGAAGAATATAGCAAGATTATCAAAACTGACTAAATTCCAAACCGCCAGTTATAATTCTCTACTAAAAAATTGCCTTAATTATAAACTCATTTGTCTGGATTTATTTAACTGACTTTTGATAATATTTTGTGTAACAATTATATTGAAACAGAAATGGATTTGTTCTCTTGCTGTAAAAACATTTGTGTGCAAAGCGATGTGTTTTATGGCTATGGATACCCCTCATGTGTGTGTTGTACAAATTATTAACTGTAATGTTCGAATCATATAGTAAATACAACAGATTTCAAGGACTGTTTCAAGAACATTTGTATAAATAGGCAGATGGTTTGAGTGCATTAACTGTAGAAGAAAGCGTTACATTTATTGACATTGATCGATCCATAGATAGATGCTTACAAATCACTTATTAAAAAGTGAAAAGTATCAAAGCAGTTTTTACTAACTTCTTATAGTTACATGTATGCATACAACAAGGAGTTAACAGGTGTCTTGAGTTTTTGATAGTAGAAGACGTATGTATTAAAGTAAAACAACCAATTGTTTGGGGGTTGTTTGTTTTAACTCTTGAGTTTGAATTTGATGGCAAAAGAAAAAAAATCGTCAGAAGAAATATTATTTTATGATTAATTATAAACCTCATACTTGTCAATTATATTCTCAAGAATTTAAAATTGCTGATATAGATTACTGGAATTCTACTAATTATAATAAATATGTTGATGGGAGTAATGATTGTTTGACCATTATTGTTTGTTCGTGTTGGCCTAATATTAAGTTTAAAGATGCTTATCCAGTCCATTCTACACATCACATTGTTACATTCTGTTGGTGGTTTAAAATATTCATACAGTGACTGACAACAATAGTCCTTTGAGAGGAATTATGGGATAGCTTCCCGAGCTTAACAGTGTAGCTGTTTTCATCAATAGATACATTTTGATATGAGTGTATCTGGTCTATTTAAAATTGCTTGTCAAAAAAGGGGGGATGCAATGAAAATCCAGACATCAAAATAATGTTCTTTCATAACCGTATCAAATGAATGTTATCATGTCCACACACTAGATGAGGTGTTTCCGCCAGAACTGAACAGTCTTTGGCACTTTCGTTTAAGTCAGCAAGGTCTCCAGCGCGTCACATTTCTGGTCCAGTTAGGGATTGATTTTTTTATTTAAGAAACATTCCTCTTTTTTTATAGAGTATGATGGGGTAGTACTCAACCAGACAATCCAATGTTTTTTTTACCAAGATTACAGAAGATCTCTTTTTGTATCAGTATGTACCTTCAAGAAGGTTTTTTATTGGGATTTATTGAGAGGATAGCAACAAACGGCGCGTTTTGATAAATTAGGCTATTTGTTATTATTTTTAAGGTGACATTTTCAAAACAACTGAAGAATGCAAGTGTATCTTGGTCTGTAAAGATTAAAGAAAACAATAGTCCCATCGATTGCCAGTGTGTTTTGTCGTTATTGTTCTTGTCGTCTCAGCTACAGGTCTTGGCCGTGTCCTCGATAATTTCGATTTCTTCATAATTTAAATTAACACAAGATATAAATGAAATAATGACCTTGTCACCATACCCATCATGCCACATGGATCTATTTTATTTATCTATTTATTTATTCATTTATTTATTCAATTGTTCATTCTTTTTATTAGTATTATTATTTTTGTGATGCATGTTTTCACATAAAAAGGTATGACGTGCGGATAGAACTGGTTTAAAAGTAAATAAACTCAAGGCATTATCCATATGTGAGATTATGTTGCGTTTTATCTTTGATGACCTTTTAAAAACTTGTTTGTTTTATTCAAATTTGTTACACTTTTCAAATGACCTTTTGTGTGTTTTTCTGTACCAATTATTTGTCAAAAGTAAGACTATGCTTACACCCCAAACAAATGGAAATAAACCACCCAACACCCAAACAATGAATGGAAGTCATCCGAGAAGAATTGTTGTAGCGCCCTCACTCGCTGTACCCCGCATTTCACCCGCCGCCCACTTCACATTCCGCTCTGAGGAATACAAATATTGAGACAGTTCGGAAATGTTTTGATCACATTGCCTTATGAGTTGATGTTCGAATTATACAATGGTACAGTGTCCGTTTGTGTAGAGATTGGTGATCGAATAATGCTGCATTTCCTTTCTATGTTGATTTCGTTGGAACATGGAGGAAGGAAAACCATGGTTGGAACATCGATATTTTTAGTTCTACCTCCATGGTTGGAACATGGAAGAGAAAAGATGATAGCGATTGTGGTCACAATCTCCACATCTTATGATACAACTCTGTGCTTTTTTGTTTTCAGAAATTTGTATTAAATAAAATGACCTTTTCCCCATTGATTTTATTGATTCGTTTATGTTTTAATGGTGGTGTCATCATTTCACTTGATGACGCGATGAGTAAAAACAAGGTCAATGCAAATGCCAAATGGAAAGGTCTATGCTCTACCTGACCGATCCGACAAAACGAAAAGACGCGATTTCATGGACACTGAAAGCTAAGCCGGTGAATAAACAGACCAAGGACACTTTGAGGTTTCAGTCAAACAACTTTGTGCCCTTTTTGTGACCTTCCATTGTATTTTAATCAATCAGTTTGCACATCCCTACACCTCTTTCAAGGTAGTCTGTGCCCTCTGTTCACCATTCTTGTTTACCTCTTCAAGGTCACGTGTTGTCTCACGTTTGGGTTAAATCATTTTAATAAGAGGGGCAAAATGCGTAATTTATTTAAACAAGTTGCAGTTAAATTTTTAAACACAGTGCAGCAAATTATTAAATAAATAAAGAAAAAATATGCCTATAAATATAAATGGATACTTGATGTGTAATAATGTATTATGCTACTTTTAATTATGAAGACAAAAAGTGCAACCTCCTCCTAGGTGTAATGGAGAGTTCCAAACCGAGCTCATCCGAAAATTACCGAGAGCAATCGATGAGACGTACGCCGTGCGGCGCCCCCCTGTGTTTTTATCTTTAGTGTTTGAAAAGATAGCAGCCACACACATCTGCTCCGGATCTGTCGCCTGTGCATGCTGTGGTCAACACTTCCGAACGTACGCCAGATTTTTAAGTGTGATTTCTGAACTGATTACATTACAAATTTTGCAGCTTTTAACGAATATAGACAAAGATGGCTTCGTCCAGTACGCCTAATGTGCATGCGGCTCATGTACCCGAACCTGTGGTGAGTAGAAGTAAAAAATAAGGTGTAATGTTGTGATGTTCTGCTCCAGTAACTGCGGTGGATTTGAAGTGATTATGGAAAGCACCACCCATGACGAGGTCTGCTTTATTATGTGTTGATTTTATAGAAAAGTGTAAAATAATTAAAAGCATTATTGATGTTAAGAGTGATTACTGAGTGTATTATCACTGTACACACCAATTAATTACTTTCCATACCTTAGTAGTTTTACGTTTATATTATTATTATTGTTCACCAGTGCAGCCTACTTCATTTACAAAATTGCTCTGAAATGGAAAGATAGAATGGCTACTGTATTTTTTTAATTTTTTTTATTTGTTTAACAAAACAAAAACAAAAACTCATATTAATACTATTACTATTATTAATAGATTATCTTGGATTTATTTGGAAAAAAATGTACAATGTGCATTTTCTTGTCAGTTGTTCACCATGAACATCTGTCTAGAGGCAATTAAACCCTGCTTTCTTAAGTTTTGTAGCTTGGCAATGACTGTCACACTTAATTAATCATAACTGTCTTGACTACCCTTCCAAATGTATTTTTCTATATTATAAATTTAACTTGTTAAAATAAATTGTATCATCTGAACAAGTCACAGAGCAGTAAAATTGTCACGATGAGGCAATGGTTTTTGGGAAAGATGTTTTTTTAAGATTTCTCACTGCAACAATTGATTATTGATATTGTCACAAGTTTACACGTCCAATTCCAAATTTAGTCTAGAAATACTTCACTTCAAAAAATTAACTCTTTCTTTGTTCTAGGATTGAGCATTTATTAAGAATAAAAGACAGCCAATTTTACATTGAATTGAAAGTGTGTAGTTGCTATTGACCCCATTTGACCCTTTATTTGAGTACTCCAATACATTTTGTAAATATTTTTGTTTACAATATAAATTGCCCACCCCTTTTTAGAGCAAAAACTACCTGAATTTGATGATTAACTGAGCAACACACTGAATCGTGTGCCTCTTTCCCCACCTTAAGGTCAGACCTTAAAATCTGATTTAAAAATTAGTAGAGTTTTCACTTAAAGCATAATGCTGGGTCACACAATGGTCTTTGTAGCAGAACAATACAACAAAGAGAAAGCTAAATGTCACTGAAACCTGTCCTTTAAAAACATCAAACTCTGTGCATGAAACTTTTTAAATTGGATCTTTAATAAAATAATAATATCACTGATTGCAATTTTTTTGTGCTTTTGATGGAAGAAATAGTTTTCTTAAGCTGAGAAAATTATGGTGAAGATACTTGGTCCGATTTTGTTGCCAATTTGACCCCAAAATGTAGACTTAAATTCTAAATAATTAAATACAAGAAATTTATAAGTATTCATTTGTCGTACATGCAGGAAAAAAACACCCGCCAATGATACTTTTGTGCATTGTCGGTGGCGTATGCACAAGTTTGTTTATTCGTTGAAACAGTCAGTCAAAATTTGTTTAGAGAAATATTTCTTTCTGCGAAAATCAGGCCATGCACCTAAAATGTCTCTACTGAAACATTGCTTTGAAATAGTTTGATTTAAGGTTGGCAAACAAATTCGTTTTTAGGAATATGGACTTTCACCCAGTTACAGCACATGCGCGAGTATCAGATCTACATATGTATGAAGAGCGCGTGCGTGTGTGCATTTATTGGGTGAGCGTTCATAATTCCGTACAGCCACAGGCCTGCTTTGATCATGATGTAGTAAAGATAACCCTGTTTTTATTTGAAGTCTTTGGTTGATTCAGCAGTTCAGTGTTACTTGTAACTGAGTATTGTCTAAATTTGTTGTTCTTATAATGAACAGATTTAGAAAATTCAATCTGTGCATTTTTTAAAGGTTTTATCAGATTTTAAGGTTCATTTACACGCTCTTCAAAAAAACCAGGGGAAAAAAAAAGAAGGAAAACAAACTACCCAATTCCTTGTACAATGTGTAGAGTCAGTGTTGACTAAAACCCTAATCCTTAAACCAATTACACAGGAAGTTTAATGGTGTTGTTAAGTGATTCAGTAGAATGGGTGCACATCTCTCTACAGGCATCCTGAATGTGGTTTCAGCCAGGGTATTAAGTTAGTTTAATAGAGGGAGATATCAGTTTAGTCTGTGTCCTTATCTAAGGTCAGGTAGCAGAGTCCTTCTCAGGTCATTTATGTTAAAAATATAAGCACACTGTACAAATATTGTACAGTGTGCAATACAAGCACACTACAAATATTGCACACTCAAAAGTGGACATTGTAGCTGGCGGTACGTGCATGAATGATGTGGTGTGTGTTTTAAGGGGTGTCAACCAGTGATCGTTATTGAGTGTTCACAATTCATTGATGAAACTATCATCTAGAAAATTACCTTGGTAACTAAAAATTAAAGAGATACTTCATCGACATTACTTTACAATGTATTCCCTACGGACAGTGGTAAGTTTCGTCCTAAAAATGTTTAATTCTTGAAATCCTGTCTGAAAAGTTGAAAACATTGTAGAAACATTTTGGTACCCAAATCTGATGAGCCAGACCAGTCAATGTCTGTTTCAAATTAAAGATGAGGTTCTGTCTTTGAAGCTGAGTGGACAACTCAGCACAAACCTAACATTCTGATAAGTTTTTATGTGAGAAATACACTTACATGTAAACACACTTAAACTCCCAAGTTAATGAAGTTTTTGTTACTAAATACCACCTTGTTCAAATTGTTTGTCAATTCTCATGCACAACCTTCAGGGTTTTGTAAGTCTTCCCAAAGTGTTCTAAGTTCACCTCTTGTAGTTTTGCCATCCATGGATCTCCAGCTCCATGTTGAAATCATCTGTCTTACCATCCAAATTCCAACCAAAAGTGTACTGTGCCTGCACGGACAAGCATGACTCATATTGTGCCTCCACAGTACATGGCATTCTCAATTAACATGTTGAAATTATGGTTTATTTAAGTAAATTGTTTGATTTGATTAATTTACAAGAAAGAGAAGTGTTTGGGTCAAGGGGCTAGATTACTAATGCAGAGAGTCAATAGATGCCCCCTGGACAGACAACTGTGAAGGATTGGTGTCCATGCAGTTGCTGAACATTGCATACATAGAGCAAGGACTCTGCAACAATGAGCTACATGATTAAATGTTCTGATTGGATCGTAGGCAGTGTACTTCAACAGTTCTCATCTTGGATTGTGAATTAATTATTTTATTAAACTTTTACTTTAGTCTTCTAAGATTCCATTGAGGAGTCAAGATCCAAAGCTTGTTTTTGTCAGGTTGGGCATTTATCTACAAAAGTGCTGCACTAGGAGATTTGACTCTAGAAATATAATAAATTTGTTGTGCCTGCTCAATATTTAGGTTTATTTATTTATTTGTTCAAAAGATTGCTTTGAAAATGTGTGTCTTTGTTGTGTAAACTCATTTCTAGATTTTCACCTTACATGTCTGCCTTTTGAAAAGCATTGTAAAATATTATTCATTAATAACATATTGTGCTAATTGAAGGAGTGGCCTTTGCTTCTATCTTATAACTAGATATGTAATCAGACTACCTATAATGTACTACGTGCCACAAATGCTGTAATCTTGTATCATACAGAGATAATAAAATACTGAAATATCATTTATCTTTTCAGAAAACAAACAAAAGCCCTGGCAGAGCCCTGGAGGGTTCTATTTGCCCAGTCTGATGATAAAAAAAAAAATAAAAAAATAAAAAAAAGCTTTTAAGTATTAGGCCAAACACTGTGTACTTGAGACAACTTGCATAAAAAATAACGGCTTACATGATGTACTGTGACCTATACACCATTGCATATGCATTATTTGAGCTCTTTAATAAGATGTTTTCAATTTACCATCTACTGAAGGAGAAACCAAAATTCTTCTATTTGAGTTGCAATGGTTGGTCTCAGATTTTCTTTACTTAACTTTGGTCATCAACCCTTCAAAGATCATAGCACTAGCAGTCAAGTAGCTTGTACCTAAATGACCAAGGCAGCATCGAACACTTGCACTATTTGCAGGATTTGACCTATATTTGGACTGAACATATTTTATGCACACTGAATGCTAATTATTGAGTAGCAACTGATGGCATTTTGAGTAGCAATTTTGCTGTTCAAGGGAAATCAGTCACTGTGAGTGTGCACTATTTATCAACCAAAATGTCATCATATCAAAAATGTCCCACTGTATTAGTTTCAAAACCAGTAGACAAAATTGCTGTGTCCTTTTATTTTTCCAGTCATGTTCACTTGAAAACAATGTTGAAAACCATCAAAATCAGATTGGGTGTTTGATCATAACACAAAAACGACATACTATGTCATGTGTATGGTCTAATGACAAAGGTTCAAAACCTGAGGGGTCAAGTACATCCAGGTGTAAAGTCTTTCAATAATGGAGCGGAAGTACAATCGGTAAATAAACCGTTGACCTGCACTACAAGACAAGGTACACATACGTGTACAAGAGAAACGTGGGTTTTTTTTTGCTGTAGGAAATAATTAGTTATGCACGAGCACCACCATTTTACATGGAGACTGCTTCAGTTGTTAAAAGGTTCTTCCTTTGAAGTTGAAGCAGCTTGTCCTTTTATATGTCGTCACACATTGGTTTAGGGGACTATGAAGTCTCTGAATTTACAATGAATTTACAAATGACCTTTTAAAAGTAGTATTTTTCACAGTTTGTTCTAGCAACTTTGATGATTTTAATTTCAAAAGTCTGGCTTTTAGTTTGGTTTACAATTTGCGCAAATGACTGCCAATGGACAGTGTTCAGGATTTTGAGCTACTGGAGTTGAAGTGGTGATGGAATTGCCTGGTGCAGTGTTATTGACAGTAACTCAGTTCCCAGCTGAGGTGTAGATGGAGGAAGTCCTGGGAACATCTGGAAAATTTGACTTCAAGGAAATTCCTTCTTGAAATCTTGTTACATAATTTATAATAGCTGTGTAGATTGTGATATGAGTAGAGGTTTGGATGAATGCAGATCAGCCCCTCTGGTTATTTCGTAAGCTGTGTCATGGGAATTAGCACAGTGTGATGAAATACATTTAGACATCTTCTGTAAACAATCACACTGAAAATAAAATAGTATTCATAGTATATCTATAAAAAGTATAATGTACTTTTATATTTAAGTAGTTTGGAAGCTGAAAGGGAGAGTTCACGTAGAACATGTAACCCTCCCCCTTTTATCAGTGTTTATATTTTCTCATGAAGCATGAGCATGTAAGGTCTATGCCCACAGAAATAAAATGTAACCTTGGTCGGCTCTACAATGTACGACCTGTCAAATAATCCCAGTCTGGCAGAACAAGGTGGGAGACATGTAGTACATTTCCTCGTTTTGTGGTAAAAGTGCATGCTCTGAAAAGGTAACAATTGTTTTGTACATAGTAGAAAATGCACATACTGTACATGAAGCAAAAGAGACAGGTCCACATTGATCTAGAATGCAGGTGGGGGCCTGTAATGTCAAATAAACAAGTACCAAGTTATACACCACAAGGGAAACTGACTGGGCAAATTTTGAAATGATTTGGGGTTGAACAAAGACAAACTTATTAGAGCGGGATTGGGATTTGAACCAATGACCTACAGTTTAATGTGCTGGCGTTCTACCAACTGAGCTATCTAGCCCCATGTTGGCGGTTTCCCTATTTTTGTCAGTATCTTTGTTGAGGAGTAGGGAGGGGGGGGGGAGGTGCCAGGAAAATAAACAAAGACAGACCATGTCAACCATAAAGCAGGTGTGGTGTGTTGACTTGGAAATGGTTACCCTTCACACCATTTTTTTTAGAGTGTTCTGTATGGAACTACTATTACTAAGCTCATTATTAACAAGTGTTGTTCAAATGAATTAAATGCTGTGTTGCTTTCTCTGGGTTCCCTGCTGGTAGCTCTGAGAGTAACACCTGATCGTGTGTTACTATCATTTTTCTAAATGAATAATGAAATTGTACAAGTGCAAAGTACTGTACAATACACACTGTGTTCGTTCATGGAAGTAGAATGAATACAATGAGCAGGCGATCAAAGAAAGAAATTATTCAAAATCAGTGATGGTGAAGCATTAATGTTTGATATAAACAAAGCCCAGAAGGCATGCTAATCTAATTAGCAAACATCTTGAGCCTGGGGACCGCTGCATTGCATTCTGGTAGTCTTTGCAAGTGTGTATTGGTTCAAAGTTAGTGTGAAGATGGCAGAGTATAATTCTTTACTGCGGTTCGGATATCAACAGTTTTTTCAGAGAACGGGGCAGAATTAGAATTAGAGAACCTTTGAGATGGAAGTTTTGGATCGTACAATGATGATGATATCACCTGATATTGTGTGTGCAGTTTTGCCAGCAACTACATCCATGGTTTGCTGATTTACATGTTACTGTGCCCAGGTCACTGTACCCAGGTCACTGTTATTTAGTCACTGGGATGTCACCATCAGTACATGTAGGTCACTTGGGAATACACTAAAGGACACATTATGACATTTATCACCACCAGGTGTCTATTTATTGTCATACCATCACCATCTGAAGGTGAAAAAAGGGGCTAAAATTGCTATCAAAACTTTAGGGATAAACAAAATAAGTGTTCAAAAACAGTCTTCACCAAAATGTAATGTATGATGTAGGGTACATTTCTATGTTAGAAGTTTGTTTACTCTTGTGTACTAAGTGCACTCTAGTGTTGCCATGACCATGCCATGACGCTGACTAGGGGCCCATTTACTGCCCTATATGTTCATAGAGTGTTATTGACTGTTTGGGTTAATTGAATTGTCTATCTTTGAGGTCAACTCAGCCAGTGGTCCAGTTTTAACACGTATTACACTACAGAACCAAGTTTACAAGCATGCTACATGTCAAATTTTGTTAGTAGTTGTTGGATGTGAATACTCATTTGTGTACCCCCTTTTTTGCAGTGATTTACCCTGTTTCATGTTACCCTTTTATAAAAAGTATTAACATGGTTTTGGTGTGTGGGGGTGGGGAAGGGTCCTGGGAAAGGGTCAGCTGTCGATCCAAGGTGATAATAATGTACTTGTTAGGAAATGTGCAAAGCTCTGATAGTGATAGACTGCATCTCATAAACATATTTATTTTTTATTTTTTGGTAAGGATTATTGAATATTTGTCACATCAATATTAAAACAGGTCGGTATTTTTAATTTCCTTTTGCATTGGACGTGAAACCTTGGTTGTTAAGTTTCTATGGTGAGTTAAGTTTCCATGGTGAATTGATCTATTTTATGTTTGGAGGTACATACAACCAGTTGTTCTACTGTGTGTATTATTTTTACCTGCTGTGTATACATTGAGTTATACATGTTTTGTGTGTGTCCTGCATATAGTTCACAGTGTGTAAGTGCCTTTTATGTTTTTTAATTGACGTGAATTATGTGTTTCCATGACAACAGGGATATAAGTACCCCCCCACACACACACATACACACTTCCAACAATTATTATTTGATGGAACAAGCGCTCATAGTCAGTTGAAGAAATGTGTAGAGTGTCACCATCTTGGAAAAAGACGGTAAAGCCCGGTGTACGGTACTGAATTACAGCGTACATCACTGTAGTTGTGCTGGATAATGCACTGTATGACGACATGAGCAACACCCACGTACATGTATTATACCCAGTGCAAATTATGCATACAGCGTGTCTGCAGCCTGGGATTTGTGCATGGGGATGTCACTATTGACAAAAGCAGCCTCACTTAACCATTGCAGCCCTGATACTTTCACTGAAACAATTGCCTCCATGCCATTTGGAGATTGCCTTGGTTCCTCTTGCAGGTATGATATTCTTCCTACTTGAGTCTGATTTCTGATTTTGTGCACCTAGAAAGATCAGCAAAAAGGTTAATAAATAACATGTAAAACCTAATACCATATGTTATGCAGGCCAGCCCTTCTACTTTGTCCTACTTTTCAAGAGCCAGATATTATGCCTGCCCTTTGAATGTTCCAGCACAAATTTACATTGAGGTGGCCTTTAGTAATAAAAGTAAAACTTCCCTGCTCCTACAAGATTAGAAATGAAGTACCATGCATATCATTAATATGAATCAGTTACAAACAGTATGCATGCAGACACCAACAATGAGCCATTACAAAAATGACTAGAAGTAATGTGAAGCAAATGATTACAGTTTTGTTTGGATAAATTAGTCACACAATGCTGACTAGTTTGTAGACCCTCTCTGATTGTTGCAGCTACCCAGTGTATCACTACATGATTACAAAGGTTTTACTAATTGCTCTAAATTGCAGAGCAAACTGTAGCAGTCCAAAACACCTTCAAGTTGCAGGACGAATACTTCATTCTGTAAGAGGCAAAGCTGTTTCTTCTTCTTAAGTGTACCTTTAGGAGGGAAATAAATAATGCATTTATTGGATAATTTCCAAGGGCACCATAGGTGCAAACTAAATGATTGCAGATATGAAGGCATTGCCCTTTGTTTTCTGAATGAAGTATTGATGTACAGACCTGTTACAGGCTTTCCCCCCTTCTCAAATGTTTGATTTTCTACATGTGGGTATAGTACCATGTTCGGACACATGACACTGTGTTATGTACTTACACAAAGTTCCATTTATCCTGTGTACATGGAGTTTATTCATGCCATTGGCCACAGCACTATGAAGAAATCAATATAAGGACATCTCACTTTGCACTATTTGCATACAAGATTGGACATTGATGACATTCACCTACTGTCCAAGATATGTCTTATACAATATGCAAATCAAGAATTTGGGGTGAAGTTTATTCCATCTAGCA
>CM021536.1:18135030-18154771 GCA_010994315.2 Pisaster ochraceus | reverse complement strand
TACATTTATTGCGTTCATGTTTTATGAAGATTCATTGAGCCTATTTATTGAAACAAAATTGTTTCCCCACTTGTACCCAGCTGGAGATGTTTTACAATGAGGAATTACAGGCCCTGTGTTATTACATCCCACAGTTGTTTATGTTCACTGATTAATGGAGCAGTTGTGTTATGGTCTGGGAATTGGTGCACATGTGCAAGCAATGTGAACAATAACCTTGGCCCAGTAGTCACCACTGCATTGTTGCATTGTTTCTAAGGTGATGTTTTGCAGTCTGGTGCATGGGAATTCACTGGAAATTAGCCAGTGACACTAAAATCCATAAAAATACAAATATGCCAGCAGAAGTGGGACACTTCTAAGATGTTCATGTAGGCCTACCCATATGGATGCACACAGTAGGAGAGGATAACTTAAAGGAGCACTCTCATCCTGCTCTCCCTGAAGAATTCCAGCCATTGACCCTGAATTTAAAGCATAGGATCATTGGACATTAGCAGTGTGCTTCTTATCTATGCTGCTAGGATAGTTCTAGCATAGGATTGGGAAAAAGTACAGTATAACTCTATCAAAATGCTTTGGGAAAATGAAATGCCTTCTAGCCTGAAAGTTTCCTTGTATGCATTTTACAAGGAAGTCATCTTATACAATAAAGAGTTTGTGAACCATCAAATTCACTTGTGTCATCAGAAGTACATCACTGATGAGGCAGAGATCATTGGGTTGGAACCAAACACATTAAAATAAATGTTAAATGAATTCAGTATCTCTAAAATATCATAATTAGTAGACCTTTGCACCTGGAGGCATTGTTACCTGCAAAAACTCAATGGTCAGGGATAACATCAACGTAATAGTGAACACCATGATACCTATACAAATCTTGATCTTCTGTCTCTCTTTATATTGTTCGAAAGGATGTCTATTCACTTGATCCTCATAACTGAATTCTGAATTAGTTACTTTAGCTGTCTTCGTTCATAGTTTAGTGTTTAATACAGTACATCAATCTAAATGGATACATAATGTACAAGTAGTGGTGTGGTGTCTTAGTACAGTGTAGACCTTGTGTACACACACATTGGCTTAAACTATGAAACTGCTCTTTCGACTAATCAAGTGGGGGTTAATTAATAATAATAATAATATTAATAGTAACACAGTTCTGTACTGTAGCGCATCACACTCAAAAGTCTCAATGTGCTTCATATCAGTAAAAGGCAGTTTATCTTGTGCAAATAATCCATGAATTGTTCCAACATATATGACGCATCCTTGCAGCAGTTTTGCCCCCCCCCCACCCCGCTTTAAAACAAGAAATATAACTGCACAGTAGATTTTTTCAAGTTTTTGACTTCCATTCCTTGTGCTCAGTGATGACACCTGACCTGGAAATGAAAGTGTCAGAAAGGACCTAACCCAAGCATGAAGGAAGGTGTTTCTTTCTTCCTCGGTGACCCTAGTATGTAATTGGGTTGCAGAAATTTAACACATGTAAACACATGTAAACACAGATGTTTCATGACACTTATGGACTTGTAATGCATTTCATTTTACCAATTGCACATTTGAAGTAGATAGTGAAGAAACCACTAAAGTCAAATGAATTTAAAGGTATAGAAAAACTGAATACATACAGTCAGTGCGTTGAGACAAATGCATGTTTCATTTGACCCAAGACCTTCAGCCCAGATGAACATTACATACCCCACACCAGAGTCTCCTCCATGCTGTCCTTTCTCTATGATTGTACACACCTGGCTTATAAGATTCATGTACACTCTTCTGTAAGTTACTTAAAATTCAGCCAGTGATCTCTGAAATCCAACTAAATTTACATAATAAGAGTCCGATTGACATTGGGGGCATCTTATCAACCAATCCTCTTTGCGTTTTTTTAAAGGTCATATATAGTCAGGTGGGTTATGATGTCATGAGTTACTGTGTATTTGATTCACTCTTGCTTTTGAGTCACCTTGACTGAATTCAGTGGGAAGCATTGTGCATAGTGTAGCATTGTCTGACCTTCTATTATTATTAATAACTCAAGCGAAATCCTTTCTCTATGATTTGACCAAGTGCACGTATACCAAACCATATACTGTACTGGCATCATATCTATCGTCACTTGCGCTCGTTTGAAGACAGGCGTAGAGACAAGCTTTTTAAATTGTTTTTTCTGCAATCAAACGATAATTGATAACTGCTAGCACAATGGAGAACCTTGTGGTAAGATTATTATACTTTTAATTCTACACACTTTGTAACTCTTTAAAAACTGTAATGGTCATATTTGACAGTTTTCTGTTTTCACAGAAAAATAGTGGTTTGTATGGGAATATGAAGGAAATATAATGTACATGTACAATGTAGAGAGCCAAGTTCAATATGGGTGAATATTTTGCTGCAAAGTTGACAATTAAGGAAAGTCTTAAACTGCATGTTATTGGAATAAAAGAATGCATTACAGTCCCTTAAATTTGTGTTCTTCAAAACTGTCAAAGACATTGAGTGATTGGAAATCAATTACTTAATGAGATGGAACATGGACTGGGCTTGTTCCTGGTTGGTGTACATGATGTAGGTCAAGAACGATATATGTTTTCTTGTCATCTCAGGAGCGTAATTGCTGCATTTAGACAACTTCATTTACATGTAGATTTGTGAGCATCCCTGAAGATACATTACATGTAACTGTTCATACATGTAACTGTACCCATGTTCTTTTCTGTCAGAAGAGCCTAGTTTGAGTTATTCACCCCCCCCTCGTCCCCAGGAAGAGGGTCTGCATGACCTTTCATTTCTCCATGGTCTTCTAAACCCACTTTACCACTGCTGAGAATAAAGTTAAAATCCCACATGAACAAAACCAGGGCGTGTGCTGGAGTATTTTGTGCAAACAGATTGATGCCCAGTGGAAGTCAGTGAACTATGACCTTATCCTAGGGACCATTTTAATGGTATCTCTGTGTGTGGGTGTGGGTTATTTCCCAGTGACTGTTTGCTCATGGAGAGACGAAGATATGTACATTACAGTACAACCATGTTACAACTCTCTTGTACTGTCAGTGTTGTGGTATATTGCATCAAGAAATGATGACTGTATTTTATCTGTAGTGATGCATAGTCAATTTTGTCTCTTGAGACTTTCTTATGTGTATCATTTACTGCTGTTTATTAAAGCTGACAATCGTTTAACAATTATAATTGGCAGCAGAGAAAAATAACAGTCCCAGTCCCCATCCACAGATTAAACAGTAGTTTCATAATTTACATAGAGTTTGAAAAATGGTTAATGTTGATGATTGCCATATTTCTATCTCTGTGGTATGATGACTGCCATCTACATCATGTAAAGTGGTTTATATAATGAATAAGTTGAAGAAGCTTGTAATTTGTCTTACTAAGAATAATGGCCCAGAATGAGTGCATTCCAGTGAATGCAGGAATTTTATGGGCACGGCACAGCCAGGTTCAGTGACACTATATGACATTTGTTGTGTAAATTTTATGTCATATGAACATCCGCACATACTACTGTGTACTTTGACCCACTGCACGAACACACATTGTAGTGTACTGCTATACAAAATTATAACCTGTTAAAAAAAAAAAAAAGGTTATTCATTTAAATTTGGCTAATTTCCTAAATTATTGGTCCTTTTGGTTGGTAGGCAGTCTGCAACAGCTTATTCTGTTTTCTCACGAAATTGTTTTATTGATAAAATTTCAGATACATTGTGTACATGTAGGCTACATGTATACATGTATAACTGCAATGTCAAACAGATGTCACTATCTACTTTCAGTTGTAATTTAGGCAGACATTTTTTACGCTTCACTTCCGACATTTTCACGCACATTTACTGGGATCATCTGACTTATTTAGAGACTATTGCAGCTCAATTTAGAACAACATGTATTTATTTCAAATAACATGCCCATACTGTAAGCCTAAGTGCTTTGTTGTTGCATTCACGATTTGTTCTTCTCATTTTCTTACTGCAGGAAAAGATTGTCAAGACAGAGAAATATGGGGATTTTACTTGTTTTATACAGGTAAGTTAAGTACCAGGAGTGCCAATCTCTTGTCCCATCAGGTACATGGGCTATGCATCTAGGGAATGTTATTGCTGAAGGCGTTGAGTAGGTGGCACTTTTACTGCAGCTACCTTCTTGTTTTAAGAGTTAGTTTAAAAGCTTACATCAGTGCAACCTTTAGGAGTAAATTTGACTACTAATGGTTGACTAGTGGTTGATGTGTGTCAACATGTACTCCCACTCTAGTCGAACCCAACTACATGATTTCCTGGTGTCAATTCTCCTGATTTAAGAATTAGGAATGGAACACCACATGCAAACAATGACTAAGGGTTGATTGCTGCTCCTAATGAAGGTTGGAGCAGCAAGCATGGTTCAGGAGAGTTGAAAAGACTGGCCCTACATTTAATAATTGCAATATTTACAAGACAAAAGTATCAATCTGATGAGTCAAGGTTCACTTGAATGCAGTCCAAGTACTACTAACAGAGGTCAGCAGTCAATCTTCTCCTGGAGCCTTCTATATTGGCATCCACATCTATTCTTAACGTCACACTAGTCTTCATGTAGTGTACAAAAGCACGAAACTCAAGTCTGTGCAGTTTTGTGAAGGTCACTATTGACGTAATCGGTTGGCCATACAAAAAAACACACACTAGAATCCAGAAAACCTCGGGTTATTTTAATCTACATATTGATCTTAAAGCCATTGTTAGTGTGAAGAATGTACACCAGGATTCAGACTCATCTCATGTTTTAATGGTTTGAGTTGATTAGTGTCTTTTACTTTACTCATGGCTCTAGTACTCCAAGCATGGTTATAAATAGACACCTTGCTGTGAGGCAAGGCTAACACTCTAAGCTTTAACAACAAAATAAAGTATTATGTTATGAACACTGAAGGTTTGACTAAAGTGTTCACGGACAGCTGTTACGCTGTAATATTTTAGTCTATCAACACAACTTTCAAGCAGTAGTAAAACAAACACTTCCATCAGTAGCAGCCTCATCTAAACTTATCTGATGAAGTGTTCGTTGTAAATGACTGCTTGAATTAATTTCAACTTCAATTTATTTTCCACAGTAGCAAATTCTAATTTCAATTGAATGGGAGAATGAAAGTAAATGACATTTATAATGGAATTGAAGCAAGGGGAAAGTATTGAAAATGAGTGATGCTGCAGAGGGGCATAGGGAAGCAAAAAGTTATTGATATATTTGTAAGATAACTTGGATCCCGATTGAGTTTATTTTAGGCAAGTAAAATGGTACCAGTACATGTCATATAAGATGTAAGTAAATAAAGAAAAAGGATTTGTGCAGGCTCTTAAATGATGCAGGAAACCTAAAACATATTTTGATGATAAGTTGTTTTGACCCTTCATTAGAAATTGTTTGAAAAAAAATGTTTTTGTTGAAAAAAAGTTCATTAATTAAAACAAAATAAATTGAGCATTTTTATGATAAATAGAAGATATACAGAATGGAATCCAGTTACTCTCACCTATTTTGAAGCCCACCCACATGTATGCAGTATGAATTTCACTGGCTTGTTTTTCTAATAAGTGGCTCGTAGTCTATTGACGCTGACAGTCAATAATTTCTAATTTATAACAAAATTCATTAATTACAACAATCTACATGGTATACATGTACACTGTATGTGGGTCGACTATACTGTAACAACCATGGATTAGTAGCATCAGCTTATCCTAATCCATAGACTAAGGCTAAGCTAAAGGTCATAACCTCTTTAGTTGTAGCTTCAGAAGGATGCAGGACATGGAAGTAGCAAAGTGTTTTGAAAATAAATATTGCACTGCTTGGGAAGTTGATTTAAAATAAATACTCAAGAACTAACCTCAACACAAGGTATTATGCAATTATCTTTGCATGTTATACATTTTTGAAGTAAGTATGGACTTGTAAAAGTAGGCCTACTAGATGCAGCTGAGTTTGATTGGTCATAAATAGTTTGAAGTCTATTGTGTTGGTATGAATCATTAATAATGCAATATTTTGTAAAAATTGAATTTGAGCTTTTTAGTTAAATACTTCTAATGCAACGGGATGTAAAGTGAATTTTGTGTCCTCATGAGAGTAGAAATATTAAGTATTTTTTATTCCTGATCTATTCCAGAGCATTTTGGGACTCTTGGTTAGAAGAACATGACCAGGGCACGAAATTTACACTGGACCGCAGGCCCGAGGCCAGTGATTTTAGTGTCGGGCCAGTAAACTCACAGCCGGACAAGTCAACTGGTCTTCTATTTTTCAAATCAATCTGTGTTTAAAAAAAAAATGAACATGTAACTAATATTGAGTTTGAGCCTGGAAAGTATCTTTCAATTCTGCTGAGTATCAAAGTTTACTTCCCCACAATACAAAAAAAAGAACTCTTCTCTTAGTGTTTGTTTAAACAAAAACAGTTCAAATGTTAAAGCTGTCTTCTCAATTTGATTCTGGTCTTGTAAACAACATTCTGGTGCAGTAAAGACTCTGAGCTACAAGCCCTGCCATTCTGTTGATTTTCCCCAAAATTTGAGCCCTGTTTAATCATTATTACATGTACAGCATTCTATGGTAAATCATGAAAGGCATGACAGAACTGTGTACATACAGTTACAATTATAATGTGTTTGGAAGCCATTGCTGTACAATGATTAGTGCCAATTTTGACATTGTCATGCAGTCAGTACTGAGGATCATTGGGCAGTTCCTAGCTCTATGGTAGCAGGTACAGGTACATGACCAGCTGGATGGTGTCTGCAGCCCAATCTGACCTCCTTGTTGTAATCTACACAGTAAACAAAACTTTGCTCTCTGTGACCTGGGATTGAGGTCACTTAACTGATGGGAATGGCAGGGTTTCTCCAATCCTAGTGCTGGGTTTGTGCTATTCAGTGGTGTCTGTCCTTATGTTAAATATATTACAAATGATGCGTGACCTTGCATACAAAACCTCTGCATTAATCTACAAGAAAGGTGTGATTGTAAATGTAACATGTATATCCTTGTATTGGTTGATGGAAATAATTGTAGAACTCAGTCTGCCATGCATCTACCGGAACTGGTTTTAAAGTGGGCGGTTCATGGCCACTACATTGTACATGTCTGCATGTACATTACTGCACAACACACCACTGTACATGAACATGGTGTGTATTGTATGCAAATAGTCAGAAATGGCACTTACTGTAGGCCCACATAATGTACATAGTACATGAAGTGAAACATAAATGTACTTACTAGTTTACTCTATTAATCAAAATAATGAGGTTTTACATATATTTCAAGTGAGAAAGGTAGTTCTAAATTAAATCATACTCCCAGAGACATAAGCATGGGTTTTATTTGTACACCTGTACTCTTATAGAGGTGGTGGGTACATACTCTAGTCCATCCTGATTGAGTCATGACCCCCTCAAGCCTGTTCTACTTTAGGCTGTGGTGTAACCATGGAGGAAGGACATTTCCTTCCTCCATGGTGTAACTAAAAAAACTACAGATTTTCAGTTTTACAAACTGCAACGTGTATCTATTCAGATGCACCTAAAGCGATTAGCAATGTGTTAATTGTGTCTTTGTTTTGTCTTATTACAGGGAGATATCACAAACAAACAGAAGATCTTGGTAGTCACAATGCATGACATTGGCTTGAACCGTAAGTACTGAGCATTTCAGAATACTTGAGAGCCAAGAATTCACCAGAGGGCCATTTCAATTTCCTTGGGGTTGTCTTGAGTTGTTGCCAAAACTCTTCCAAATTCAAGAGGTCAAGTGTGGACTGTGTTGATTGTGTTAGCTGCGAGCAACCCTGGAATATAAGATATCCCAGTGGAGTGTTAAGCATTTTCAATCTGGTGAGGATTGTCAAAGATGCAATGAAGAGTACGTCCAAATGAGTCATATTTCAAAATGTAAACTAGCTGCAGAACGCCACTGAGGAAATTGTCATTGAAGAAAGCAGTAACAGCAGGAGGAAAGTAGTTTCTTGTATCACAGTAGATAGGCTAACTTCTAGATTTGAAAAGAGAAAAATTGGTGTCTAGGAAATTGTGCAAATTAGGTTCACTAGAGCTGTGAAATAACACCCATTGTTTGTGAATCCTATAGATTAGCCAACTGAAGTCACTAGATTTCCTTTATACAAGGACAGACAATCATCAGGTCTGATGGTTCCTGTCTAGAAAGTGACATGATCAGGTAGCAATAAGCATTGAGGCTTTCATAATTAGTATCCTTACTCTAGCCTTCCCATTTCAGTCAATTTAATACACCACATACCCTGCTTAAAAGAAAAACGCCACCGATCTTGACAACCGTTTTGTCCAAGTGCCACTTTATTTGGCAAGTAATGCCGGACATCCTCTCTACAAAGAGAAAGCACAGTGTAAGCCAACCTGAGGATCGGTATAAAATGGCATCTAGGCTGTTCCGATGACCTTGCTGAGAGTGTAGTAAATGTAATGTCTCATCACAGAGCTTCTGTAGTCTTGAAGTCTAGAGGATCAGTGATCCTATCCCAGAAAAAACAAAAACATTTGCGCAATCAGTGTAGATGCACACTATACAGTGTATGCACTCTAACTAATAGGATACGTTACACTTTATTTTATTTATTTTACTTATTTAATTACACTTAACATTGGCAAAACAACTGCAAGTCATTAAAAGGTACATTCTACAAAAATAAAACAGAGAAAACAAAACATATATAAATTGACAAAATAATATAAAATACAAAGCCAGTGAGTGGCAAGGAGGAACAAGTGACCAGCACCTCTACAAGGCCACCCTACCACAAAGATTGTCAACAATTACCTCACCCCTCGAAGAAATTTGAATAAAATAAAAAATGTACAGGTAGCCTAATTGTTGTGAAGTTTTCACCTTGAGTATTTGTTGAAATTGAATAGATTAGATGCAAAAAAAAAATGTGAATCTTACTTTAAAGTCAGAGAAACTTGAAATTTTGGCCTAGCCTGTGCCACACTTTGTTCCTCAAGTTGGTGGAACGACTTGTATGTACAAGAGCATTCATGTACATGTATGCGTAGGTTGGTATTAGTATGGTATCAGTGGACATGGTACATAAAGTGTATGGTTGATTGGAATGGACTTGGTGAAACTTGAAGTGTAGATGCTATTCGTGGTGAAGAATCTAACATGTTGGATTGTTTGGAACAGAGTTCAGAGAAAAGGAAATTGGCAAATTTGTGTACCCTTGCATGGACTGAACTTCCCCACTGCATCTAAGCAAAGCACGTACAGTACACAACTCCCATCATTGCAGAGAAAAAAGGGCATCTATAAATAGGTGGAGCCCTCACCTCATCTTAATATTTTTAGACCATCGGCAAATAGAGGGGAGGTATATTTGAGATCATGGAGTGACCAGAGGACATCTTGATTGCAGTAGGCTTGACTGACTATTGATTGACTGTATCTAGGAGATGTGTAATTGATGAAGTATGTCTTGTGTGCTTAAACTAGAATGATGTGTACAGTGCGTGCTTCTACTGTCTGTTGCATTGAGCCATGGAATCCTGATTAATACTTGGTGCTGGAGACAACCACAAAACTTTATCATTCATGCTTGATGCAGTAAATATGTGAACTAGGTGCTTTCCTTTTCCCGTCCAATATGAAGTACATGTAGCCCAACTTGCTACCGACAGCAAACCCCTTGCACATTTACACCAAATCATGAGAAAAAACATAAAATAAATACCAGTAAGGTTCATTTTGAATACATGTGTCCATGACTTTTTAAAACATACAGTGTATTTACAGTTTATATAAAGAACTGGGTCATTCTAGAGGAATCAAGTTGCTCACTTGATTCATCATAAAGGGGACACACTAAAATGAAAATCCTAAGCAGTTATTAAAATTTCTTCTCTTTAACTATGTTTCAGATAAAAATAGAGAATAACCCTGCGAGATATCCAAGAATTTGTTTGATCCTTGTGATGGGGTATTGTACTTCACCCTGGAGTGTAGTGATGTCATATTTAGCCTGGGACTGGGGAGCCAGTGGGTGTACAATGTACTTGTATGACAGGATACGTCTATATTTAGCCATCAATTCTTGAAACCCTATTAATAGAGTAAACCTAATTATAGCTTCATTCATCAATACATGGTAAGACTGATGTCGCAAAAAATAAAAAATGCAAAGTTCCTTCTAGGTCTAAACATGAACTTAAATGTTTGACCAAATTGCACACGATAGTCACTGAATAAACAGTGCATAACAAAGGGCCTCTCTTTATGCCCTAGTTTCATTTAGTAGGAGTTTCGGTTTTTGTTCATGGTAATATAATACTGTATGTACAAAAATGCCATTTCACTGATGGAGGTTCCGCTTTTCTATTGATGTCAACATAGAAGCATTTGAAATTCATCATTGTAAATTAAACCCTTTTCAATCAGTATTAAGGCTTTACTTCAGAACTCTTGCCAAAGTGATCAGCACAGTAATCAACAAAACATTACAATTGTTGTTGTTATTGCATTATGTGTATATATCTTAAAATACTTACAAGAAGAATGAGATCTCCTAAAGTTTCGGTTATCATTGAGTGGCTATACACATTTTATTTTGAAGGATTGTGGGAGATCAATAGTTGATGTTGATTTTGTTACTTTCTTTCCTAGATACTTCTTGGGTGAAGTTTCTGAAGACAAAGAGCATGGAGACGTTCGCTTCCAAAGCTTCTTTTGTTCATATCAATGCTCCTGGTCAGCAAGATAAGGCAGATAACTTACCAGAAGGGTAAGGCTACAATCTCCTTGCAAGTTTCTCAGATGAACCATGAATCTATAAGTGATGTAACTTATATAAACAATTCCAATTGAATTTGTTGTGACTACTGATAAATTAAATGATTGAATTGTTGTGTAATTCAATAGATACAACTATCCGAGCATGAAGCAGATTGCTGAAGAAATGCCTCAAATCTTAAAGAATCTTGGGTGAGTAACCTTGGTCATTTTGTACCATACACATGAGTGATACACTCTTCTAATGTAGGAGTTGATCGCAATCAACAAGGCAGCCGTCAGGGTTTGGTCACTCCATCCCTGTTGAGTGTCAAGAGATTGTATTCTTGTTTCACAGTACATTGGTCTGATGACTAGATCCAAACTGATAGTAAAGCATTGATAGATTGAGATCTTACACTTGTTGATCATAATGGACAATTAAACCTGTTCCTTGACATCAATCTATCCAGACAGGTGCTTCAGAGTGATTTACCATTGGGTACAGTAAGGTCCTACTTAACAATTTGCCTGGAAGTTAAAGACTCATTATCTTCCCTGTTTGTGATTATGTATTGTTATCAATCATCAAGTGCTGTCTGGCATGTTTGAAACCTTGTCTTTATCATACACTTTGATTACCTGCTTCTGGTAGCTCAAACATCCCTTAGAAGTCTGGTTTTAAATTACAGATTGCTGTAAGTGTGGGTAATTAATTAACTTATATAATTTCATTTGATCTTAGTAATTGATCAGGAATATGTTAATGTGGTTGTACTCTAGGGTTGATGAGCATAGAGAACTGATTGGTGTTGGTGAAGGAGCAGGTTCTACCATTATGGTCAGGTTTGCAGTAAGTAGACTTTGTACATCAGAATCTTAAGAATCACAGATCTTCATCTTCAGAACTTTTCTCTGGCTTGCCAGTCATGTTAAACACACACTTCAAAATGAACTTTGCAGTTGGAGCACAAGGTGTGTTTTGGAGTAGGCCCAATGCAGTTTGAGTTTTCTAAGACCATTGTAAATAGACTCATCATCATGGTGACGTCTGTGCGCGCAGCGCATAGGCGTTGCTCAGTGGCTACAATTTGTTCGTTTTGTTGATTGATTGTTTTCATTGTTCGGCATTTTGAGTTGCTTGGTGAAGCTGGTTTAATCCAATACCAACCATCCTCAGGTCATCAAAGAGTTGCTCCACCTCTACGATAGGGTTCTGTAGGTTGGGTGTTCTGGTCCAGGAGTATTGAGAGTGGAGTGTCACTCCTAGTTGCGTGTCCAATCAGTTGTAAACGCTGCTTGTGTAGTGTTGTTAATGCTGGTGTGACATTGCTTCTGTGATCAGTATTGGTGATGCGTTCCAAAGCACTAATCCAAGGGACCAGCCTATGTCCTATATAGCTTCATTTCTATGGTATGATAGAAGTTTGTTTGTAACCTAATAAAACTAGTTGATGTGTTAACAGGGAGTAGCAGGCAAGAGGATACTAGGACTCATCCTACTGGAGTGTACATCTGGTTCAGCAGGTTTCTTGGAGTGGGCTGAGGGAAAGGTAAACACTCTTTATTGAATGACGTTTTTTTAGTTGTATTTACGATGATGTATAACAATAATTCTCAGCATGAAGAGCAGGTATGCACCAAGCGAGATGATCACGTCCTTTGATAACCTTTCTCATCAGATCAGTTATTTTCTTTTTTAAAAACATCTCACCTGGGGAAATAAAATCCTCATATTTCAGAACTAAAAATATTGTGTTGTGCAATTTCATTCTTTTCAAAGCATTCTTTTGTTGTTTCTTTTTTTTTTACAAAAAGGAAAAAATAATTTACAGGAAAATGCTGTTTGTTGTAAACATTTGATTGAACTACACTAACCGGAAAGGCAAAATAAAGTAAAATAACTGGATGCTGTTTGATTCCTGCTTGGGCTTGATCAACCTGACAATAAAATCTCATTTTAACAGCTACAGTCACATCCAAGCATTCTGAAAGAATCCTAAACATATGTTTTGAAAGGAAATCCAGACTCGTCGGAAGACGAACTGAGCTGGCTGTGCTTCTAGTTGTTATTAGTTATTTCTATCTCCATAAAAAACATCACATTACCACATGGGAATGTGGATGTACTTACTACATGCTGCTCACCCCCTACCATAAGCACTGTGAAGCCAATGCATGGAATGTGCTTACATCTTAACATATCTTATACCTCAGTCCAATTTACATTCATGAAATAGCAGTCAATCCGAACAGCAATTTATAACTGGGATATAAAAGCACAACATAAACTACATATTGTGTATTTGCTCATCTGGATCGAAAACATGAAATAGCAGTATATAAATGTGGCTATAAAACAGCATTATCAAAATGCCTTTGTCTGTTGAATTTGGAGAGTTGAAATAGCTGTTCATTAGGTGGAGTGCACTAAAATATCAGAACCAATTTAATTTATTGGTTTTAAAATTTGAGTCATGAAAAAGCAGCATTATAAGCTGGAACTAAAAAAAGCAATTTGGACAAATTTAATCATAAATTTTTGGTTATAATTTTCCTAATGAGGAAGTAATTTTAAATTGCTAATTTGTTTTGGATGGCTGTCTTTGACGAAGTCAAATGAGCATGAATCATTCATATCCTTGACGAGGGTTATAAGGTTGATTAATAAGAGAAAAAAATGAATAAATAAAATCCATCAATTCAGCAAGGTCTCAAAAAAATACAAATTCACATTTTCTTGTGAAAAAAAAACAAACAAACAAAACCCCAATAATAAAAGATGCTAATTTGGGTCTTTCTTTTCTCAGTTTGCATCTTGGAAACTTGACAAGTTACACAAAATGAATCCCTCTACTGAGAAGTACCTGTTGTGGCATCACTATGGTGGGGTAAGTTCCATCAACAACCCTCTACAACAGACGTTACTATTGCCCATATGCATGTCCCAATGTGCTTGTTTGGTCCAATCAACACCAGCTACCATCATGGCATGTCGATTTTGAAGCAGTGCTGTACACAACTACATACAGACTAACTTACTCCTTCAGTCTCGATTTACTGACATTTGTAATGAAAGGAAACAAGATTGGAGTACCATAATGAAGCTGTAGTGCCACAGGCTCTATAAGCATTAAGGTTAAATAATTATTACTTCTATAGCTGAGATGTATATGTCTACTCCAGAGTGATTGACCTTCATTGTATAGCACTGCAAAGCCCACAAAAAACAGCGTATGGATACTTCATGAACTAGATTTCATGACATATATAAATTATTAGAATCTCATCTATGACAAGGTCATTTCCCAGATTTTGTAAATTCTTCTAGAAGGGTCTGGGGTGTAGCACATGACTTGTGTGCATTCACTTGCCATATAAGACAAGATTTGTGAATATTGACCTCCTCACCAGGGTCAACAGTTAGTCTGTGGATTACTTAATAAGTCCATTAAAAATCTGTTGACTTAAAAGTCAGTTACATAGGACTCTAACACTTTCCCCTCTCAGAGATCCCTTCAGTCAAATGGTTTTATCCAACCAGCTTCTACATATGACTAAACAAGGATTGAGCCATGAATCCACAGTAGACAGGTAACTTATTAGGGTTTTCCAGTAGTTGCCCTAGGTATCTAAGAACGATTCTGAGAAAGCTGAGATGTTAATTTAGTTGTTATTGGTTTGTTTCAGAGGAAGGCAAATGCTGAAGCTGCTAAGGAATTCCATTCAAGTCTACATGATCGCATGAATGCTCACAATCTCTCTTTGTTCATTAATGTCTTCCAAAGGTAAGCGTTGAATATTCAATTATATAAAACAAATATAAAAGCTGTGAAAACAAGATTATTTGGGTTGAAGAAAATTAATTGACTGGAGTCTATTTTTCTTTGTTCAACCCCCAAATTGTTAAAATTTACCCATTGTGTTTTCCTTGTGGTTTATTACTTGATAAAACAAGATCATAATACAATAGTTGTATGTTGACAACAATCAATACATCATGTATACAAATGAACAGCTTGTTCTTGAAGAAAACTTTGACAGTGGTAGTTGGTCTTCTTAACAACCTAAGTGGATGATCTATACATTCATCATCCTAAGGAATAAGTCACATCAATGCACATAAACATCACAACTTTTATGATGCCTCACTAATCCCAATCTTTAAGACATGTTTGTGATCTTGATTTTCTCTCTCTCTCTCTCTAGCCGTACAGATATCACCCATTGTTTGAAGGACCTTAGCTGTCCTGTCTTAATTGTGACTGGCCATGACTCCCCACACATTAGCGAAGTGGTGAGTAGCTGCATTCTGTCAACACAAGAAAAACATCTGTAAAATGCCAAGGAAAGAGCGAGAAAAGTGTACAGTTGTCACAATTGTGGTACACTCTGATGGATAATTTCATGCATGGAAAACTTGAGAGAGAATTTAACCTTCAACCTCAAGCATACTGCAAAGAACCAAGAAATCTGGCAACGCCTTTTATCTTCCATCACTTCTCTCATACCACAGAGAATCTTGTTTAGTTGATAATATTCTTTCAGTTTGAACCTGATGACATTATTTGGTTCTTACCCAACACAGGAGAAAGTCTTCAATGCTTTACCCAAAGGTGAAAAGACTTTTCTAAAGGCAGAAGATGTTGGTGGAGACATTAAAGAAGAAAGTGTAAGTTGATCTTAAGGACCTCTTCTTTTTGTAGTTAGTGAGAGGAAGGTGGATATTCCATACAGAGCACTGCAGTGGTCTCCTCAAATCACGAAACCAGCTGAAACTTTCACAAGTTGGAATCTAATTACAGTCTTGATGAATGGATATGTATTGGAAATCAAACAATTTTTATATAATAACTAGAAGGAGAATTGTTCAAGCAGATGACCATCTTAGTTTGCTGGATAGCATTTTGGTAGTCAATGTAGCTGAGGTAATGAGTAAAAGGAATTTAACTTGAATAAAGGTCATACACTGATGCATGGTTGTGGTTAAAGGTAGAATTATAATAAATGAAGTCAACCAGAATCAATGGTTCAAAATAAACAAGCTGGTGACATTTGAAATATATATGACCTTAAAAAAGGAAAACAATTGAAAGGTTCATTTGTACACATTACGAAATCAATTTGATTCGTGCCAGTTGATTTATTTCCAGTTAAAATAAAATTTCCCAGAATGGTCGAATTCTTTCTGGATATTTGTTTCTTTACATGTGAGGATGGAGCTTTTAAAGGAATAATGTGTAAGAGGCTACTATGTTACTAACTAGTAGACTATTGGTCCTTTAAGTGTTGTCTCAATGAACCGTTACATCTTGAAGATGAGAAAGCAAGTCTTGGGAGAAAACTCCCAACGGAAAGGAGCCTTAAAATCCTGGCTGCTCAACCTTCATCCCAGTGGGCTTCACCTCATACTGTAAAGTACTTATTTCACCGCTGGACACGCGTATAATCACACAAAATCGTAATGTTTTTGACATTTCCGGTTTTTTTCTTCCTGTGATGGGATTTGTAGCAATAGTGCTGTAAGCCCTATTGATAAGATTATGTTTCTGCCTGTGATTTCATTTTATTGTGATTTTTTTGAGTAACTTGGGCTGGTTAAGAGTTTCTCATCATTTCTATAATGCTTCAGAAACAGAGTCGGATAAACACATTTTCAGTCAGTCTCTTGGGTAAATGAGGCACACTTAAAAGCAATCTGACTTACTGCCAGTATACTTTCCAGGTCCATAGTAAAAGATGTTGTCAAAATAATATTGTCTGGGAGGAGGTTTGGAACTGATTCTATTTTTAGAAACAAAAACTTGCGAAGAAAGCTAAACATAAATGTCATAGGTTCTACATTTATTGAAATTCAAAGTTCTCTTTGTATACTTTGAACAAAATGTCTGTAAGTTTATTCTAAGAAATCAAAGAAAAAAAATCAGGGATGAAGATGTGCAATTTTCTGCCAGTATCATTCATTGTACTGTTTACAATCTTGGTACTTCATTAAGGGAAGTAAAGGGCACTACTCTGAGAACATTTTCATTTCTGCCTGAATAGTCAATGGGCACCAAAGGCAATTATTGTCATTTTGTTATAAAATAGACAGTGACCACTGATGTTTTCTTTAACTTGTAATCTTCATTTTAGAAGTGCAGACGTGCCAAGGGAAATGACTATTGGGGAAGTTATTTACCATTACTGTCTCTGCATTTATGGTTGTTGAGCTTGCTCGGGATATCTCCTGTGTGAATTGACCATTTGTTAATTAATATGACAGTACATTTGGCAATATGGAGATCAATTGCAAACAGTTGTTATGGTAATGACCATTTGTAAGAGCATCAGTAAAGTGCATCTTCTCTAAAAACTGAAGAACAAAATCTGAAATCTATTCAAAGGGAAACTACATGGAGATCTCCTGAGCACTGTTGACATGATTTAGTTAAAGATACCTTGATGTGTTCAAGAATTATTCAGGATTGGATAAAAACATTGTTATATTTTAGTTGGGAAGCTTACTGGTTATGAAGTTCTAACTAGAAAACAAAAAATTCTTTGAAATATTTTCCTCGAATGAAGGCAATTTCAAGAAAACTATCTGAAATACCATTCACCAGCTTACTTTGGTTGTTATAACCAAAACTAAGGACAATGTGTTTACATGTTAAAAGTTGGTCCAGGTTTTTCACTATTTTCTCCTGACTCACGCAACGGGTTAAGCCCAAACTTTGATAGGTTTGGTATTTCATGTATTGTGATCACACAGAACATGAACACTATCTGGAATTATTTACTCAGCTCTACCAATCCTGGATAATACCTTTCAGCAGGTATTTGGTTTTCAGTTGTTTGATGTATATAATGTTCTTTCTTGTAGCCTGAGAAACTAGCAGAGAGTATGCAGTATTTCGTTCAGGGAATAGGTGGACGTAAGTATTGCAAGATTTACTCACAATTTACTCTCATTTCAAAATTAACAACACATTTATTACATCTGTTCACGATGCTTTTCTGTAATCCTTTTATCTGTACTACTTGGAAGAAATATAAATCAAGTAATCGAATAAATAGAAAGGTTTTAATTAGGAGAACAAGTTTTCAAACTGAGGAATAGCCAACATCTGCTTTTTTTTTAGTTCAAAGGAATTTAGGGTTGTTCCTGTTTGAAGTAGAGAATTGCAAAATTTCATAATCATGACATTGACCTAATTCTTTTGCTCTCCCTCCATCCCTTTGTTTGTGACACGACTATTTTGTTTAAACTCTGCATGTTTGACCTCTTCCCGCATGTCGGACTCTCATCCTGACCTTAATACTCCATATTGTCTCTTGAATTTTGTTTGTGATAATTATGTTCACTATAATGTAATTTAATTTCACTATATAATTAAGTTCTTTGTTTTCTTTTTATGTTTATATCTCTCCATCTAATCTAACTATCTCTCCATCTAACTAACCCAACTCCAAACCTTTTACTTCCATACCTTGCTGGATTCTTGCTTTTTCTTGGAAATACCTTCTCATCACCTCATGCTTGTCTGTTCATCACTTTCACACGATGTTCAAACCTGGTACTGTTCATGTCTCATAAACCATGTATAAACTGATATTATGATTTCATTCTTCAATCATCTGTTATTTCAAATTATTATTTACTTTCCATAAATTCATTTTGTTTTCTGTGGTATGTTTGCATGAATGTTGGTGATTTTTTTTATCCCACCATAAATCTGACAAATTTGGCATCTTTCATGCACCCATACCATACTTGCCCAATCTGCCCCACCCCCTTCTCTCCTTTGAACTTGTCCAAGCTAGTCTCTTCAATTCCCCTGGCTAGACTTGGAAGAAAAGCTTCTCTGGGAGAAACGCCTAAAATCCCTCGCCAATGCAGTATGGATTATGGACTGTGATTGGTCCTCTTGACCACCAGGATGCCTGCTCAACCAATTAGCATAGGTCTTATATAATGACATTCCTAGGGCTTAGGCTACCAGATGTATATGTATATAATTTCCAAAGTTAGAGCAACATTGTACTTTATCCAGCACACCTTTTACATGTTGTTTCATCATGAAAGTTTCACATATTTTCTTGGTCAAGGGCATTTCTAATTGAATCATAAGCAGTTGTCTCTCTGAAATTCAAGGAAATTAAGATGTCTGGATAATGTAATACTGTCTTGATAATACTGTCTTGATAAGATGTCTTGATAAGATCATGTCTTGATAAGATGTCTTGATAAGCTGTCTGAATAAGATGTTTTGATAAGATGTCTTGGTAAGATGTCTTGATAAGATGTCTTGATAAGATGTCTTGATAAGATGTCGATAAGATGTCTTGATAAGATGTTTTGATAAGATGTCTTGAAAAGATGTCTTGATAACGATTAATAAGATTTTTGGTTTGTATACATGTAGCTGTGTGGTGCATAAGTACAATACATCTAGAATACTCGGTTGTACTGCTCAATTCCTACATTGTAGTCTACATATATGAATTTGCTTCTGACAAGGTGCAGAATGGTTTCATGCTCATTTGCCAATGAAGATGGAATCAAATTCAATAAGCTGCTTCATACAGGGAAGTTTACTCAGCAGAAAAAGAGTACCAGTCTAAATGCCTAGTGAAACTGTGATATTTGTGACTAGCTTCCTGCTTGCTTACATAAGCACAGGAGAAAAAGCAAACTCTCTTCTCTGCTGACCAGCTCTCTGAAATTTGTTTGTGTTTGGAATTGAAGTTAATGCTGTGGTTGGCTTGCACTAATGATTGACTGTATTCATTTACCATTTTACTGCACTCACAAAAACACAAAATCATCATCATTAGCACCTTCATCATCTACATGTATGTATCCTAATGAGACTTAGGCTGAACTGTTGGCTACGGCTGCAGCTTGATTGTCATATGAACATGCATTGAAGCTTAGGATGCCCTTAGC
>CM021536.1:18121046-18134030 GCA_010994315.2 Pisaster ochraceus | reverse complement strand
GTAGCTGCAACTGTCAAACCAGACACAGCCTTAACCTTTCATGGGAAAGAGTATTGGTTTCATCTGGCTACTCAAGCATAGGTAGTCTTTTTCATCAAGCAATAGTGGGATTCCTAAGTCGCTGTACAAGCCTGCACTTTCAGTACGGAGGTGTTAGACTCAAAGCCATATACACCCTTATTAGAGTAACAAGTTGTTGGGCCAGAGGGCTATGGAACTCCAGATATCTCAATCCATCTCATGGTTTCAGTAAACTGATCTGACATTGTAAATACCCATGGTTTATCTTTCATTTTATCCTTAATGGAATGTAATATAGCATTTCATATGAAAGACAAACTTCACTAAGATATGTGTATATAATAAGCATCTAATTATTCCTTATGCTTTAAAACCTTACAATCACTTGGTTTCTCACATGTTAAAAAGCATTGTTTATTCTGATTTCTAACTACTTGATCTGGTCTTGCTGGGGGAGGGTGGGTCGGAGGGAGAGGGTTGTCAGTGCTTGGAATGGAAATTACCCCAAGATGCTTGCATCAAAATTGAAGTATGGAATGATCATTGAACATTGATTGCAGCATAATCATGTAGAGCTGTAGTGTGCTTCATATTCATTAAAAAAGTATTTTGTTTTGTGTTTGTGTTGCATGCAGTACCGTCGCTCCCGCTGGCCCGTTTAGGCCGAGCAGTATCACTTGGTGAAACCCCTAAAGAGAAGCGATCCCACAGCATGAGTATGTCTGAAATGGACCAGCCTCACGCAGAGTATCACTTGAAGTCGGCTGAACATGAGGCCGCTGCAGCGGCAAAGTGAATCCATCCAATAAATAGATTGGATAAATAAACAGGACAAATTCAATTCCTGTTTCATTTGATTAAATGGGCAACACGTGGACATCTGCAAAATGACAAAAGCAACTTGTCCACAAAATGAACAACAAAAAAACAAAAATTAACAAAAGATAAGAGTCTGGCGTTTTCAATTTAAATAGAGTGGTTTTGAAAAGCTTTTTGGTTCGTACATCATATATTTACCTCAACCCTATTTTGTTTTTGCATAAGAGGAGTTGTTTTGCCTGAGCGGTCACATCACACAACAGGATCAATGTTTTCGTATTAATCAAATTTTACATCATGAAAGGGCTGAAGAAGTTTCCCAGAGCCACCATTAAGAGACTATGCACTAATTTGTAAAGAAGCTCAAATTGAGTCTACAAACAGCCTGGTAGTATACCAAAACAGACTTCTAATCAATGTTTACTTGAAATATCTTAATTGTTGATGTAAAAACATTAGGTTGTCATAACTGGCAACTTTTGACCTCACAGACTGACCTCATTAACATGCAAGTAGTGTCAGCGTAGAGTGGATTTGAAACAGACTTTATGTGCCCAGGCTTTCCTCTCTAATCATTGGTTGAAACTGATAATCAAATTACAAGTCATTCCTTGATTTAGGATAATTATTCTGGATTAATTTCAACTCGCTGCCCAGAGAAGACTTTGTCCTGTTGTGTTAGATGTGTTGCTTGATTTTAAGTTACACATGTAGACAATTCTATCCTTTTTCTCTTCATCGTTTTGATGTTACCATATTTTTGTTATTTCGATTGTAGCCCATTTATTTGACTGTTTTGCCAACCATTTTGTGCTGAACCTGCACGTGTCCTTACATTCCTTGAGTGTTTTAGTTTTTGTTGTTGTGTAAGCGATTGAAACTGTATTCATCCAAGATTTGTGTTCTTTTTACAAAATGAATTCTTACATCTCATTGCCAAATTATATAATTTAAGAATAGTTTTATGAAATAACAAAAAGAAAGCTTTATTTACACCAGAAGTTTTGTTGTAAATCAAAACAAAAACAAACTTTAAAAGTACAATGAGTCCCAAGGACGAAGACATGAACTATTTTGAGCAATATAGTTTGTTGTACAGTGAAGATGATACCAAAAAAACTGTTGGTCATTTTTAAATCTGAAATTTTCTAAAGACAAATTGTGGAAAACAGATGAACAATTTTGTTTAGTGAAATTTTTATTTTATTTTTTCTTCTTCTCTGAAATGTGACAATTAGTTATGGCAATATAACCGATGATGCACTAGCCAAATGGTCAAACCACTTAGAATTGCAAGTAGGCTTAGTTCAAAACAAAGTGTCATCGAGTAAAAATCTTCTGAAATTTTCTTTTCTTAATATTTTGTTGAATCGTGTTTAAATTGTATGTATCAACTGAGAAAGGGTACAGTATTGGATTATACCAAGCATATATCTTTGTAGACGTTAAGTAGTTTGAAATGAAATTGGTCATTTATGTACTTAGACATGGTAAGTTACCTAATGGGTCAACATAGTGTAGATCATTGCTCCATACCCTTGTGTGTTAGCCTACTGAGCAGAATCCCATGCACAGTGTTGTTCAAGTTAATTTTCTTTAGCTAATTTTAGAATTTGAGCTCTAGGGCAAACCACCCATGCAAATACTGCAAAAAAATTGTCATTTATTGCTCTAGATTGTAGAAATTGTAAAAGTATTGAACAAAATGGATTGATTTTCTCTACGCACATTTTCTTTTTGGTGATTAAGAAGCACAGTTTATATGTTACCATCATTAATTCAATACCATACTGAGTTGGATTTGAAATTCAGGTTTCCACAAAGTCGAACAAGCATCAAGCATTCCTTGTAAAGCATTAACTAGTCTCAAAAACTCTCAATAAGGTTGCTGGTTCATCATTCCGAGAACACTCCACACTGGCAAAGCGTTAAATAAACACATTCATTAATTGAATAAACACATTCATTAATTGTTGTTGTGTTGATTCAATGCTTGCACTGAATTGAAGTTATCTCATAATAGAGTTTTCACCAACAAAACTAACAGTGGCATAATTAGACATTTTCATTAGGAGCCAAGAGGGGACCAAGACGTAATTTGTTTTGGAAGCTTTGTGATGTATCTAGCCATTTATGCATTTGTGGGGACAAGAGGGGTGGGAGCCAAGGGTTCCACCCTTCTTGCCCCCCACCCCCACAAATGCACAAATGCATTATGGGATACTTTGGAATCATCTTTACTGGACATTCAACCATTAATCATGCAGTAAATCCTACAGGCATTAATTATTTAGTAGGTACTGGAGTTGTTTTTTACGGGCATTAACAAGAGATTATTTGCGAGTTGATTGTATTGTACTCTACCAGTGCATGTTTAACAAACAGTTCTTGACTCAATGATTGAAAAACTTAGTGCATTTGTTTTTCCAATTGACTTAAATTGTCATTGCAATTTCTTAAAAATACATTTATGATGAATTTATCTTTAGCTTTGTATAATTTTCAACTGAAAGGCAAAATCACCGTATGCAAATGGTTTAATTAGTTATTATTTTAGATTTGTTTTAAAAGTGTTACTTGCTGTGAAGAGGCTTATTGCTATGGATTGTGTGATAGAATCCTGCTGAGCGTTGGTTATCTGCTTAGCTTGATTAGGGAACTTTGTTGGGTGTCAGTTATCTTGGATTTATACAGAACTTACAATGGTTTTGGTCGGAAATAATTTGGAAAAGTGGAAACTTTTTTTAACTTATCCATTTTTGCTCTGCAAACTTTTGATATAAAACTTCATGTCAAAATGGAACATCAGAGCTCACTGTTTGTATATTTGCTGGAATTCTTTACACGTGAATACATGTACATTTACTGAAGTTGATTTATCATAAATAGACCCACTTAATAACTAGACTTGCATCCACTTTCAACACAATGGACTGGTAATCATTCAGTTAAGTTTCATTGGAAGGTTAGCGGGTAAGATACTCTCCTGACATTGTGAGTTTTTCTTTGTAAATTGTACCAACTTAAAGTTGTATTAGATTATACAATAATTAAAAACACAAGAGTTGGATCAATATTATTGCAGTATGGTAAAGATCTATGTGAAGTGGACTTGATGTAATATTAAGTGTAAGCCAATTAGTCTTGTTGAGGTGTGGTGGACACTAGGAATGCACTGTTTAGTTTGGGGTATACAGAGACAAATTTACCCTAACCTAATAGTGTCATAGTATCGTGTCCACCATATCTCAACATGGCTTCTGGTGCTGACTCATCACCCAACCCATCTTGGCTGTGCAATTTTGAGAAACAGATTTCCCTTGTTAGACGCTCACCATTATTGGTACATGCATTTGGACTACCAGAGCATGGGTAGACAGTAGTCACCAGTTCATGGAGTCAAGTAGTTTAACAACTCGGCCTTTTTAACTGAAAGGCAAATTCACCGTATGCGAATGTTTTTTAATTAGTTATTATTTTGGATATGTAGTATTCAAAAATGTCTATTTTTCTGATCGAATTTCCTTACCAAGACTCAGTTGGCATGCATTGCAAACTGCACTGTCAGACTGTGTGGATGGAACAGGAATCTTCTTTGTTTTCTTTACTCAAATGAACGATTTCAAAAGTTATTCTAAGATACTTTTCTAAGTGTTAGCTAATGGTCAGCTACCTCACCCTTGGCTACTAAACATATATGTATTAAATGTCCTAGATATTGATACTTGTACACTCATAAACAACCCCATGTCCTAAAACGTATCTTCTCAAATGTCTTCTTTAAGTATTTGACAATTTCTAATAGTTTAATTGTTTTAAACACAATATTTTCAATGACGTTTCTTGATGTTAACCGTTATTTGTCCAATCTGCAAAGGAGTGAATGGTTTTTACAGATTTTGTAACTTAAATCTCAAAAGTTCTCGTTGTAAGTTGTAAAAAAACCAAAAAACTATAAAAACGTGATAAAACACAAAAAATAATAATAATAACAAAATACAGGTTTGTTTGTTTGAAATTCAATTGATGTTTATAAACAACAGATTAATTAACCAAGTTGCTCGTCTGTTAATGATTTTGAATTTAATTGAGATGACCATACATGTAAGTACATCTTTGATATTGACAAGACAAATGACTCTAGAATTGTTGGTTGACAAATATTGTATTATGGGACATTGTGTTTATTCTACGAGATTAAAGTAGTTATAATTGCTATGAATTACTGTAGGTATTGTTAAATGAACCAATCTATTGAATGCATCTAAACAAAAATTAATAAAAAACTATTTTCATCATTCCAACTTTTGATTTGTAAGTTGGTCTATTGAATTGTCAGAGAAATGATATTGGTTTGCGTTGGACACAACCAGGTTGGTGGCTGACCGCTGTTTATGGGCCGAGCCAAAGGGTAAGTCCGAAACAGTGGCCAGCCACCAACCAAAGTCATTACTATGCGGTGAAGACTGGCTCCCCAAAACTGTTTTCCCATTAATACCTTTAACAAAGAAACACGGTAATAATCATCAGGGTTTTTTTTCGCCATTATTTTTTTGAAATGTTCTACTCATGCTTAAGGGCCACTCTTTAGCCTGCTCACTTGTTGCTTGGCACTTAATCTCTTACACACAGTTAACTATTTGTGCATATTTTGAAGTACCAGACTATGCGCTTTGCATTACCTTGGTTTCTTGGCATACCAGTTACTTTAAATTGATACGTTGTCTGTGCGTTAACGCGACACTGACTGTCCTCGCCAAAATAAGAAAAAACAATACTCGCAAAGAAAACAGTTCATTTGATAAATTCCGCACAACAAGCACAGTGCATACAAAACTTTTACAACGCGCTTGTTTAGGAGCCATTTATTTGGAGTTCATATTCTTTACATCACATATTAATACACCCCCACATACCAAGTCTTCGACCAATCAGAGTGCAAAAACTCTTTGAGGTATTTATTAATAATTAGGGAATAACAGTGTTGGGAGCCGTTCTTCACTGCGTGGTAATGATCGGGTTAGTGGCTGGCCGCTGTTAATGGACTGAGCGAAGGCGACGTCCTTTAAAAGCGGCCAGCCACTAACCAAGGTCATTACCACGCAGTGAAGACCTGCTCCCCACACTGTTATTGCCATTAATAAATACCTTTAACAAAGAAAAATCATCAGAATCATCAGAATTTGTGATTTTTTCTTTCGCTGTTAATTTTAGTCATGTTCCACTCATGTTCAAGGGCCACTTCTTAGGTGGTTCATTTTTGCGTGGTACTTAGTCTCTTACCCATTATAAACTATTTGTGCATATTTTGAAGAACCAAACTATGCAAATTTAAAGTAACAGCACTTTTTGCTACCTTTTACTTTATGGAATGACTTCAAAAACCATTTAAAAGGAAAATTAGCTCCTAAGTCTGAAGAATGATAGGAATGTTTTCTAATGTGCAATATTCAAAAATGGCCACATGACGCCATCTTGAAAATCCTACCTTGTAATAGCTCAGGCAGCATATCACATTGCAATATCACATTGCAATATTTGGCCCAAGTTTGATAAAAATGCTGGACTTACCCCTTAAGATTTTTTCAATTTTTCTGTCTATTTTTTTAGTTCGATTTTAAGCACCTAGAACATATTTCACCCAATACTAATACTTTGCATTAGCTAACCCTGATTGTTTTTTCAATGTTATTCCTAATTTTCAAGTTGTATTTAATGCCGCTAATTAAAAAGAAGGCGAATCAATCAAACAATGGACAGTCCTGGATTTCTTTGGCTTCAAGTTTATTTTATTTTAGAGAACTAAACATGCAACCAAGATTTATTGAAAAGCTAACCATCCCATCAGAAACAAGAATGGTGTGTGAGTGTCATTTAGCTCAAGTTATGGCTCGGACAATTTTGTGTTTGTTTTAGCCATGATAATCTTGACATTAGGCTTCTGGGGGGTCTCAAGACCAATTCACACAACAAGTTGATATGCCAAGTCCTTTTGGAGTAATCACTCGGACAATGAATGCACACATATGGAAGGACAAGGCATACACTTTTATGTCCCTTCGGTTTTGCCAGCTGGGCATAAATATATGTTTTTTCATAGTCGGCCAGTTTCAAAACTTGAGAGAAATGTTTCCATTATGAATAACCTGGGTTATTTGATCCTTCGCACTGATGTCACAATATACGATTGAGTAGGGCCATCTAGCCTGTGCTTTGTAGGACCTGTTTATACAGTTTTAGTAACGTGTGCTCGTGATGACATGCGCATGTAAGTATCTAGCATGGCAAGCGATAAAATAGTTTCATCATCTGAGAAGGGTCTGTAACAGTGATGTGATTTTATTATCATAAACATTTATTTCCATACATAAATCAAAATAAACAACTTGATTAGTTACTGGAGCTCGAGACTGTATGAAGGCATGACCCATACAAGCAAAAGCTTGTAGGCTGGGATGCCTTGTACAAAACAAAACAAAGATTTTATATCCAAAACACAATGATGAGCTGCACCTCTAATAAAAAACCACTGTATCAATCAAATCTGGTCAAATGAAGAAAAGAACAATTCTTAAAGCTTTCATTTGATTCATTTTGTATTATTATTCCCCCCAAAGTGTTCTTATAAAATGTGTGGCTGAGAGTTTGGGTAGAAGGGTTGCATGGGTTCCGACCACGTGACTTAATCAGTATTTCAATCAGTTCGGAGAATTAAATCAACAGCTTGCGCCAAGTTGTCTACAAATCCATCTGGTGTGACTACAGACTGACTCTCATCTTCAGGTCTGTGGACAAAATAAATTCAAATAACACAGTTATTACAAAGAAATTCAGTAAATTTGAAAAAATGTAAGCCAAGTGACTTGTGATGATCCGTAAAATAAATCAATTCTCTATCACAAACAAGTTGTCTGCCAAAATTGAAACAAGGTCATAACTCTGCATGACTGGAATAAAAAGCATACAGTTGGAGACATGAAAGTTAAGATGTGTCCATTGTCTATGTACAATAACATTTACAACAAAAATGGTGTGTTGACGAACACAAATGCCCTGCTGACATTAATCTGATTTGTCTTGAGTTATCGCTCGGACAACATTTCTTTTGACCGTTCCACTTTCGCCAATAACCATTTGTATAAAGATCTGAATTGCTTTGTTCACAGGTCATCGTCCAATCGTTCTTTCAAGAAAGTTACATTATAGAGGAGTAAAATCCGTTACCTGAACTTCCCTGTCCTGACTTGAACGCCTTTCATTCCAGATCTTTGAGCACCACCGATATCGTTCAGTATATCATCTCCAATCATAACTGCCTATAACATCAAAATGAATGATTAGATCTCTTCAAATCTAAGTAGCCTATTACAGAAGTCCCATGTCTACAGTCATTTGTTTATCTCGAACTGTAGTATGTCACAATCCATTATTAATGCCATTAGAAATGTACTTGGTATTCAATTTTTGCCGAGCAGTTCTCATTAAATGGAACACATTTATTAAAATAACAGATAACACTTGTTCGTGAAAAACTTTGTTAGGTGAGTTATTTCCTTCAAGTGCTGTTACTTTGCCAAAATGTTGTTATGCAAGCAAATAGGTAATGAAAAATTGATCGCAATTTACACAAAAGCAAACCAAATTTATATTGATAACAGGTACATCTATCTAATGAGACTTTTAGGCCAATATTAAGAAAAATGAATGGTTTCAACAAAAAGCATTACAGGTGCTTTCACTGTATGAGTGGCCACATAAATCTATCACTCAACTTTAGCAAGAAGAATTCTGGTCCTTAATCTTCATTTTTTTAAAATACTGTCTGGAAAGAAAGCTATTCCGAGTAGAACTGAAAGAGAACCACTCCAGACTGAACAGATGGACAAATGAACAGATGAACAGATGTAAATGTATAGGTAAGCACTTTTCCCCATCAAAATTGTCAAACTTGTTTTCCCCTAGGGTCAAATATCCCAAGTTTTGTGACTGTTTTGTCTTTGTTTTGATAATCCATTTCACTATTATTTGCTCA
Source organism: Pisaster ochraceus (assembly GCA_010994315.2). Classification (NCBI taxonomy): domain Eukaryota; kingdom Metazoa; phylum Echinodermata; class Asteroidea; order Forcipulatida; family Asteriidae; genus Pisaster; species Pisaster ochraceus. The sequence goes on along the minus strand of CM021536.1, from coordinate 18,125,158 downwards.
AAGCACTGCCTCCACTAACATTCATCCACACCAGTCTCTGTTATAATCATCAGTTCGTTTTGAATGGTCTTGATCCCCATAAGGAGAGTGAAGATTTAGAACAGAACTGATTTTTTACCTTATCTACCGGGACCTGCATGTCTTGAAGAGCACCAAGAAAGAAACCTTGATCTGGTTTGCCAACTACTTCTGCTTTGCACCCTGTTGCAAACTGAGGACAAAGGAACAATACTGTTATCATTTCATAGATGTAATCATTTGCATAGGGATAAAGAATATTATATATCACACTTGTATAAGATCCTTGTCATTTGATTGGAGGAACACACCTCATGTGTCATATACATAAATTATAAATTGTTGACAACTTTTTATGATGTTGTTCAAACAAATTGTGAATTATATGAACAATATCAAATGACAAGGATCTATGTGTGAGGTATATAACACAAATATAGGATGCATTTTATTCATACAATAAATAGCAGAAATAATCACTTGTTGATTATTGGACTGCTATACTATGAGTTTTAATGGCACCATTAAGACAGTCCAGCAAGAGCAATAAGTCATTTTGGATTCTGAAAACAGCCTTATTTAACTGAATTGAATTGGTGACAGTATTACACCTAAGAATTACCTCAAGTGCTGCCATGAAGCCCCCAACATCCATCATCAAACCATCTTGTTCTTTATAATAGCGTCTGAAAAAGAAACAATATGATAAGAATGAGTAATGTACGGTACAAAGTTTCACAAGTACACTTCAATGTTCCGTTTTTCCAGGTGGTTGAAGACTAAAGATGGATCTAAACAAAGATTATGACTGGAAATGACTGGACATGATCAAGAGGAAGGGGGGGGGGGGAGGTGCCTAGATTCTATTGCCTGTTGTGTTGGACTAAATTGCTTTGATTCCAATGTTTCCTTCAAGGGGGGCTATTATCATGATCGTAGCAGACCTGGGGCTGTTTAAATCAGTTACAGACTGTCTATAGTACCCATTGTTGTCTAATCTGTCCAGTACCCAAAGGTGTACAGTCTGTCCAGTACCCAAGAATGTACAGACTGTCCTGGTCCGAACAGCCTGTCTAGTACCAATTGATGTCTAGTGTGCCACATACCTAATATTGTAAAGTTTGTCTAGTACCCAATATTGCACAGTCTGTTTCGATCCTTCAACATTTCTTTACATACCCCTTTCCCATGGAGATCAAAACAGGATTTTCTTGGCTGATCAAAACACGGAAGGCCTTGTTCATATTATCATAGGTAAACGCACTGGCAGCATCTCCAATTACAACACAGTCTGGTGGTATCGTCAAATCAAACTCAGAGAAGTCTGGTACTGCATCTAAGGGTAGACATTTATAAACTGCTTGAGAAATCAAGACTTATGGGAACTGAGTTCCTTACTTAAAGAAAATAATCTTTCTGATCAGATTTCAGTTCCACGTAGAATAATATATTATTATTCAAAAAATAAAATTTACTGGGAATAGGTTTAGATGGAAGTCCAAATGATGAACTTGACAGTTTCAATTATGAAGTGCTATCTAGTGCTTGTGAGTTGTTTTATACAACATTGTCAATTGGGATCTATCTTGGATTAGGATTCAGACATGCAAGGCCATAAACAAAATGCCCAAATGCTCCTGTACTTTTTTCAGACAAAGTCATCCAGGTGTACCTGACCTTTGTGATGAAATGTCAGCCCTTGGCTCTGGACTATTAGAGGGAACATTGTCTACAAGCTGCATAATTTCATTTACATAATGTAACTTTTTGTGATAAACTTTCTTTGGTTTAACTGTGGAATAAATGAACTTGAAACCTGAACCCCCACTTGTCCTTATTGTAAAAGAGTTAGTAAAGATACAGACCTGGATGAATGAGTAGATGCGGATGTAAAGATTTCTGTCTAATGACTTGACATGCTGCTGGAGCTGGAGAGAAGATTTCATCTAAGCTGATCTGAAATCCTAATCTTACAAGTTTGTCTAAAAGGAACTGACGAGTACATTGTGTCTCGTTGGTACAGAATCTCACCTTGAGAGGAGATGCTTTCAATCTAAGGAGTTAAAAAGAAAATTCAACAATTATTATGATGCTTCACTATACACAACAAAGATTAAAAGCAAAAAAAAGAAGAAAGAAATCAATGCCATGGGATGGCCTGGCTATTGTATGGGGATACAATGCTGATTAACTGGCCGTCTCTTGGGCCTGACACAGACACTCAGTGAGACCGTACTGTGTAGTGTAGTGTAGTGTAGTGTAGTACTGCTGTACTGTACTGTAGGGAGTTTGGTGGTATAATTTGCTTTTTTTTTCATCAAACCTCTACAAATTTGGTATCAATGGAAAGCTTGTTTTAAGAGAAGATTATTGATGCTTAAATCAGCTTCATAGCTTTAAAAACAATGGAGTTTTACCATTTTAAAGATGGAAGAATGGACCCACTTGTGTCTGTAAATGTTTTTCTTCATGTTGTTGATGCAAAACTGGTCAAGGCTTCATTTTGGGTGACATTCTGCTTAAGTTGACTTATGATTATATTAGGACTGGGAACTCCTGCATGTCGCCTTTTCTCGCTAGCTTTAAAATGGCACTGAACATGTCATTCTTGTCCAAGCTTTCCATTTATGATGGTGTCAGAAGGTGTCTCAAAGTCCTTCAATATGTAAATTCATCTTTTATTTCATAAAAAAATGAGAAGAAAATTACATATTTTCTGATGCAAATTTGATAAGGTCTACCCATGGTACAGCATATTCCACCTTTATTAAATTTAAATCTGGTATAGAGAATGTGACTTACTTCAATTTATTGAAAAAGCATGTCTGTCTCATCATGGAGGAAAAATTAGAATCTCATCATACAACTATAAGGTCAAAGGGTACTTGCAGTAGAGGCAATTTTGATCAGCACCTTCTATTTGGCATAGAGAAGAGGGCAGGCTTTATCACTTTATCACTTTATCACTCGAAAACCCTGTGGGGAAAACGCGTTCGAGAACGTAGTTTGGCCCCAATGCCCCCAACCTGATGTTTGGATCTTCTCATAATTGTATGTAGGGCAAATATTCATGTTGAGTGAAGATTCCACATACAAGCAGAATGGGCTTCAAAATTCAAATGTATGTCGGGTCGAGCTTGTTAAGTCATAAGTGCAATTTTTTAACCTTAACATCGAGGCCATTTTAGTCTTCATATCTTCTTCTCATAGTTTGATTTACCACATCATGAATATATTTGACAATCAAATCGGTTGTTATTTCTAGTGTAAAAAATGATTGTTTCTTGCTATAATTATTTTCGCTTCCAAAAAGTAACACGCATAGCCCCTTTAATGATTTTGGATTGTTTATGAGGTGCGCCCTCTCCAGGTCATATTAATACAGTTTACATGGAGGGAGTTTCGATTCCAATTTCGTTTCCCTAACATCTACCTAGAAATGTCTCTTTTGACACAAACTATGACGCTATATGGATTATCTGGCTGTTTATCAGAGGCAGGAGACTCACTGGATATTATAAAGGTACGTTTTATATTGATATAGGCAGATGTGTCGGGTTTCTATTTGTGTACCATGGCTGCGCCAGTAGAGGTTAACGTTAGATTATCAATCGTGTCATGCATGTCAATGTAAACATACCGTTGATTGTTTGGTCTTACCAAAATTAGTACTGTTTGGTCTTACTACTGACAGTACTGTTTGCCAAAAGCAGGAGACTCACTGGATATTATAAAGATACGTTTTAAATTGATAGGCAGATTTGTCGGGTTTTCGTACGGTTCAGATCTTAACGTAGTTCAGGCGAGGTAGGTTCAGATTAACTCGACTCAATCATGCCACGATAAGTCAATATAAACATACCGCTGACTTGATCCATAGGCCCTATCTGTTTTGTATGACGTGTTTGGTCTTTACTAGCCACCGGTGAGAAGTTGGTTTGCCGTTCGATATTCGACATTCGAATGTCAAACAAGTACCAGTTACTGTTTTGATATTTAACGTTCATTTGTGAATAAACCATATAACTATATTGAAGCATTTTCACATGCCCAGACCCTAGAGCTATACCCCAGACCCTTTGTAAAAAATGTTG
>CM021536.1:18059610-18116388 GCA_010994315.2 Pisaster ochraceus | reverse complement strand
TTCTAAGCTTCAATTTGATATATGATTCAACTCTTTCGCTCTAGGATATTAGGCTTAAAGAAAAAATGTGTACAAATGCTATGGGATTTGGTGGAAACAAAGAATAATAATAAAAATAATAACAATCTCGACGAAAACAATTTACCTGTTCCGACTGTATGTCGGAACAGCTAAAAATAACCTTGTCTTATTTTTAAAAGAATCAAATGGAAAACAATCGTAAGAAGTAATTCCTGCATTTTTATCAATTTGGGCAAATTTTTTATTGGAAGTTAATAATACTCTAAAATGATGCAGTAGACTCTAAGGATGCCTTTCATTTAGCTTGACTGAGTTTTAAAGCTTTATTTCTGGAAATATTGCACGTGAAAAAGAGGCAAAAAATGAGAAAGAATCCAAAGGGGTAAGTCCAGCATTTTTAATCAAATTTAAGCCAATGATTATGTTGTGATTTCAGGCTGTAAAACGATGTTGCCTGTGGACTCTGTTGCCCTGGTCTGGGAACTCTTTTGCCTTGGTCTTTGTACTGCGACCGTCAGGAGGATGGAGGGTTACGATCATCGCAACTACGGTAAATTTTGCAATATAAATATAAAGCTTCTTTTTTTCCTTTTCTTAAAGGGTTAACAATAACATTGAAGAAGACACCTTTTATCTCTTCAAAAAACAACTCAGTGTGGAATTTGAGCAAGGGATCTATTGAAAATAATGTGAAGTTTGCAACCAGTTTCCACACGCGTCCAGATACGATTGTCGTGTTTACGTTTTTCGCTGAACTCCCTTATATACTGTTGTATAGTACTATAATTAGTAGTATTTTATAGAGTAGTATTTTCTAGTATTATAAATATAAGTATAGCCTCATCACGAGCAGACAGCTCAGACAGAAAGGGAAACTACACTGCAACTCAACACTGAAATGTGACATACTGGAATGAGATGATAAATCATACCAACCTATTAACAGCATCAATTGATCCTTGTATTGGTGTACCATCACCTTCACCGCCACTGTCGTACAAAACACCAGATATATCAAGTAAAACTCCATCGATGTCAGAACACCATGCTGGCCTTTCCGCCATTGCACCCGGCATGTGATTGTTGTTGTGATAGGGCGCCCTCTCTAGGCAGGAAACGCTAGTCTGGCTTCGGTCATCTTCCCGTTTTCTCTGTTTAGTTTTTAACAATGGGGGGGGGGGCTGGGGTTAGGGGTGCAGCGAATTAGAAACTGAGAATTTTGAGCAAATAATTTCCTTTGTTGCAAAATGGTTGAACAAAAAATTACACTACCTACTACCAAAAACAAATATATATATATATATATAATAATAATGAATAAATAAATAAAAAATAAATCTTAAAAGTAAAAAGACAAAACAAAAACATCAACAACACTGGGGCAGGGGTCGGGCTGCAATAAGATTGTTGGTCCCCCTACGGTGTGCTCTTGACTAACAACAATAAAAACACTTTACAGTTAATATTTGTGTATTATAAAGAGTTTTAATCACAAGAGAGTTATTGTAATGATTGTATTCAACACAATTCAGTAGGACTGCTTTGGTTTCTCAAAGTGACTATTCACAGATTCAATTATCCATTTTATAAAAATACTTAACAGCTTTTAGAATTATCAAACTTACTATACTCCTAAATAAAGTGCACTTTAACTTGATAATTCAAACTATGATGTCTGAAATATAGAAATCAAAATCCCTAACAACATCTCAACAAGTGCAAAAAGTGGTAGATAAAAGTTTTCTACTTATGAAAAAGCTACATAACAGTACATTCACACTAGCAGTGTCCCCGAGAACTTCAAATAACTATTGCTAAAGTTTAAGTTCTGACCAAAATCAAGTTTGGGAAGTCAGCTTTGAACTCATGAGTGCCTTGAGTGCCATCATTGTTTCTAGAATCTATGTATTACTGTAATATTGTATGTTTTTAGTGGTTCGACTGAGCATCAGTTGAAAACAGCTTTCATGCTGAGCTGATTTTACCCAGTGTAAATGAAGTTTACCCCCCAGTAATTGACAGATTTAAATGGGCTGTGTCGCCATGATCAAAGCAGGCCTGTAACTATAGATGGAAGTATAACCTCTCACCCAGCTACTGCAGGGGTGTGGTACCCATCACATCACACATAGGCTTCTGCCATAAACTGCGTGTCTTCCCCATATCATATCTACAAAGAGCGTGCTTGCTGTAGCTGTGGATGAGAGTTCATAATTCCATGCACAGTCACAGGCAGGTTTTGATCATGACGACACAGCCCTTTCAAATGCTTCAATTACTCATATTTCTCACAAGTCACTGCTAGGGTTGAATAATACCATCTCACTATTCAATAAATAGCTCAGAGACTGGGTACACGACCTTGTTATTCTCCAAAGTACTAATGTATGGTTTAAATAGAATCTCATAAACATAACCTCAAACAGGCAGGATATCTGGCCCTTCAAAAAAAGCAGGAACATTTTATTGAGCACAAGGGCTGACCTACATGTAAACATAATGTAGGCTCTAGTCGATTTTTCAGGCCTTATTAATAACAATTTTTCTGATTTTTCCAAGGGCAAAGTAGGAAGAATATAATGCCTGCTCATGTAAACCATTTGTTTATGTTTGTATGTAATAAACAATTTCCCTGACCAATGGACTTTTTAACAATAGCTGCAGTTTTTACACTTAAATAAAATAAAATAAATGCTTTGTGAAACTAGAATCATAAGAATTTAGTGCAAAAATAAAAACCTACTAGTTTTCTTTTATGAATCCAACGTAACATTTCCTTTGTTCAAGAAGATTTGTTTTTCAATCATCTTTTTTGCATTAAGAACAGAGGCAACTATGTACAGCTCTTAGTTCTTAATTTATAGGTAACTTCAAAGTTGACAATTACTCCAAACTAGTCATGTAAACAACTAAAAGTGAATTGCTGAAATACTTTGAAGAGGGGCTCCAAGGTCAAATTCACTTTAGTTCTTGATGTACTCATTTTCCAATAGATTTTAAGCACTACTGTATTTGATACTCTTCCAAAGCAAAATTTGAAATAATATGACATCATTGAACGTCAGCAATAAATAGGTCTGTACATCCCACACATGAATTTGACATTATAAAAGGTAAAATTCAGCGCCATTTTGATTGAATGTCATACTTGGGACTGTACTAACAGATTCCCCATAGAAAAATGTACAGATCAATATATTTGAAATGTGAGATTTGTTTTTGGATGTTACAAATTTTGCACTGGAAGAGTATCAAATACAATGGTATTTTACACAGTTTTAATGTACGGTTGTGGACTTGTAATTATTGGCTAAATTTCTATTGGAAAATGAGTGGATCACAACACTGAATTTTAACTTAGCGCACCTCTTTATGAGTAAACTCTAGTTTTAGCTCATAACACACTATCAGATGCCAACATTACTGATTTAATTAATGTCCAGATCAAAAGCTAAGTTTACACCGTGTGACTGTAAAACACTAATTCATCCTTTTTATTTGTAAAAAAATTAACCTTAAATATATTTATCTACTTTGACCTCCACCAAAAATAAATGTGTGACCAAACAAGGCTTTTTATTATAACGTCCTTCAAAAGTTTCCCCCAATATCCCAAGCAATATGTAAAATAATCTGCCCACTTGGAATGGGCAAGGTTGAATGTTCATATATTTACATATCGTGCATATGTATTGCTTTAGGCTTCCATCACCTTTTGTGGAACTACCATACTCAATCCGATGAGAGGGAATATTAGCATAACTCCGCCCAGTAAGTAGCAGATGGTCGGTCCCATACTCCAGAACCCTGAACAAAAATACAAAGAATGAAACAACTTATTTAGTCTGAATATTACCCATGTTTTTGTCAATACATTGTTTTTGATTGTTACATCTTTTCAGTCACTTTCTGATTTCTGTTTACATCTTTTCAGTCACTTTCTGATTTCTGTTTACATCTTTTCAATCAGTGGACCTTCTTCTCGCCATTTCTTAAACACTAAACAGGTTTATAAATAAAACTCACACATAGATGCGAAGATAGGTCCCAATGCTCTTGCCATAGCTCCTAAGGATCTAAAAATACCCATAATAGTTCCTTTTTGATCAGCTGAACCTAAAAACAGAAAGAAAAAAATTGAATAACTAATAATAATAAACAGATATGAAACACTCACAGGACAACTGTGATCATAAACCAATGTATGGACTGTATACTCAGTACTTTCCCCGAGCCATGTGATAAAACTACAGGCATACTGCTCATCAGTGTATGGGTACAACCAAATAATATCCTTTATCCCTGATGCAAATTCGACATCTATTAAAATGATTTTAAAGTGAAGTATTTTAACAATGTTGAACTCCTGCCAACAACTAAAACTGGAACCCTTAAGTAAGACTCTCTTTACAGTTTGTTGCAATCATTTTGTTCTCATCGATTAAGTTTTTAAATCTCAACAAAACAATTATTGCCAGAGCAAACTTTCTTTGTCTGATGAGTCTGCCCACATACATCCCGACAACCCTATAAAACCTTTTAGACTAAAATCACTTACCATAGACAGAAACAATAGTCGTCAAACACGACACCACGGTACCAGCAGCTGTTAATTATGCAAATGAGAACAACACATGATCAAGGCCATCAATTCATTCTAGTCAAAATCTATGTGGGAAATCTCTAAACAGGTTCATTTAGGATCAAATCAATCAAATAAGCACATATGTGGGAAATCTCTGAACAGGTTCATTTAGGATCAAATCAATCAAATAAGCACATATGGTTCTGGGAAATCTCTTCCTGAGGGGAAAGAATAAATATGGATTGGATGGACACAGAATTGTGTTTTTTAAAGAACATTTCATCCTGTGCCTAAGGATGTAGCTTCTACACCCTTCTCCCAGGCATACTAAGTACTTTTTGTTCCAATAACAGAAAGTTGTAAGCAATAAAATGTCTCCTGCCAGAGATTATGGCATAGCTGTTAAATTGTTGTTGCTAGAATAACCCAAACATTATGTTTTCCCATTCCCAACTTAAACATCTACAATGAGTTATGAACGACACAAAAACGGTCAAACTTTCACACAAATTTTGCACATTATTATTTGCTTTCGCACTTTCCCTAGTGAAACATTACGTTCATACTCAAGGCACACAACGATTTAGTGATTACTTTGTAAATAATAATACGCTTACGAATAACCTACCGAATGAAAACAGTGCAAGGCCTGTGTAGAACAGTACGACAGATGTTGCATAACCAATGATGAGGAAAGATGGTATGAGGACCAACATACCCTGATGACATTAAACAAAGGACAACATTTTCATTCATATTATAACACAATTGCAATGAGTGATAATAACTAATAATTTATTGAATTATATTGCGCTCTCTCCAGGACCAGCCTGCTCGATGACTATGTCACAATCAAACTCAAAACAATCAGGTTTCTGTTGGGCAATAAATGCACTTGTAATTATCTTTAGTATCAATGTTGCTTTTTGTTTAAAGGTAGTTTTGGAACAAGATTAGGAATACTCCTTGTGTTTTACCCAAACACCGATGTGTGTTAAGCACTGTATGCTCAGTGCTTTCCACACCCCTCCCCTCCCCCCACCCGAGTAGCACACTCATTTTGTTTTCACAGGACTCGGGAAAGTACCTAGTATAAAGTGCTTAACATACATCAGTGTAGGGATAAAGCACAAGTTTAATATCCATAACAGATTAGGAATACACATTAATGAAATCACAGTATTCAATTTGTTGTTTCATGCTGTATTTTCACAAATCTATTTCCATAAACCTTGATGATGGTTGACTGACCATGACTGCAACTCTCTTCTCTTTTCCTGGGCGTATTCTTCGCAGGTATCCACCTGTTTATCAAAACAACCCATCAAATTAAAATTAAATAATTCATTCAACTAAACAAATTTTTATTAATGAATAAGGGATTTAAAATGTAAATTAAAAATTGTAATCAATAATAAACCACAATGAAAACTGACAGGGTACAACTTGTAAATAATTTTGGTCTGAACAAAGAACAATTGACTAAAGCTACTTGAGCCTGTGACTGACTGATTAACGTGCTGGCACTCTACCATATAGGGCTAGTTAGCTCAGATGGTAGAGCGACGGCACTTTGATCTGCAAGTTGCAGATTCAAGTACCACTCTGGTCAATTTGTCTTTGTTCAATCCAAAACTATACTCACTAGAAGTTTTTTCCACCATTTTTTTTACTTAGATTACGAATCTTTCCTTCCACAAAATATTTTTATACACAACTGGAAAACTTGTTGCAGATGTGTATTTTGCAGAGCTATCAAATAAACCTTATCAGAACCAAAGAAATTACGCTCCAATACTCTCATTATTAGCATAGATAACGAGCTTGAGAAAAGTTGACACAATCTGTGAACTTTGACCCTATGACCTCTTACCTTGTACAAGAGCCATGATTGCGCCGATGAAAACAAACATTTTACCCTGTTGCATGCTGGAAAAAAGAGATGCAAGAAAAATAACAGTTAAGAGTAGAGCAGACATTAAACATGAAACATTGGGAGTGTTAGTTATTTCAAATAACCAACTCAAGTTCTGATGGCTGAGTCATCAGAGTGTGGGTTCGAATCCTGGTCCGGACATTTATGTTCTTGGGCTTGAAACTTAACTATAATTGCTTCTCATCACCCAGGAGTAAATGGGTACCTGCAAGGGTAGAGATTGTCTATGTGAATGTTTAGCAAGCCGTGTACCCATTGGACTGTCGGTGCTGCATACTCCATAGGCGTTGAGATGAAATGCTTCAGGCACAATGAACAGGGGTAGTTATAGTGTAAGGCACTTTGATACAATGTTTAAGCATCTAAGCAACTAATGAATGCCTATCATTACTATCAAGTTTATAAAACTTCAATTTTAAAAAACAGTTTAAAATTTGTTCCACAGTGAATAAGTATTTTCCTGAAAACAACATCAAGAACATTTCACTGTGTTTTCATGTCTGAGCTTTGTATGCAATAAGAGAGATTAAGGTGTGGTACAGTCAGTAGTGTATACCTTGTATATTGGAAGCGCCTGTGAACGAGGAATGTAAGAGTAAACTCCAAGCCAGAGAATAGGAAGAGATAAAAGAAGTAACAAACTCCTAGTAGACGAAGCATCCTCTGATCTAGATAGAACAAATAGTATGAATAAAGCTCTTGTTAACATCCTAACTAATTTGGTAGCCTCATCCCATAACCAGGCGATCACTCCTTCGATCGACTTTTTGTCGTAAAAAATTTGTTATTTACGGATAGCAGCAAATAGAAATAAATTTTCAGCTATGTCGGTCCATGGTCAGCCATTAAAAAATGTCCTGATTGCAAATTTCTAATGTTTCGGCAGCCCTGATTTTCATTGTACATTGTACCTATACGACATGTACTTTTTGTGAATGAACAAGATGTCAGTGTCATAGGTCACAATGCTGCTTGACCTCGAACCCAAGATAAACCAATCAGGTTTAACTCAATGCTGTCGGAACCTCAGGTAAAACCAAATTTCTGACTGCCCCACTCCCCCAGCTCATGATGTGAAACTGTTTCAGGTCTAACCTCAGTGAGCAGTAGTTACTGAAATTAAACTGACCTGATGGTTTAATATTCTTGACAGCTGAGAAGAGGAATAAGGAAATGGGATTGATCAGATTCTGTGCCTCCTTGAAGCTACTGCCAAATGATGTTGCCTGAAAGAAAGTAAAAAAGGCAAGATGAAGGAGAGACAACAACAAAAGCTTTTTAGTTATACATAGTTCTGTAGTGGCAGATGCCACGTATCACGCGGCAGTGAAGTTAATAACAAGAAGTCCCCTCGATCCACTAAGCCAAAGAAGTACTCCCAGCCGATTTCCTTCCTTCCGCCCAGGTAGTAGTTAATAAGCATTTTCTGAAATCTACTCCGCGGCAGTAGAATAAAGCAAGACCTAGTTCACAAAGAACAAATGTACACAGCAAAGTAGATATACACAAGTTGTTACCACAAACTGAATATACATTGATACCTCACCATGCAATGCCTCAAAATTATTTACTCACAGAAAACTCACTAAAGGTTTGTGCCTTTTCATCGTCACCTCAATCTAAATATCACCAGACAGGGTTGATGTTGCTGTTTCCTCATCAAACCTGAATTAGATTCAGTTCATATTTTGCAACTTTAATGGAATAATACCACAAGAAACATGAAGTGTTTTTGATGCATTCAGTCAGTTTAATAATGAACTGCTTATAGAGTTAATCCAGACACCCGTTGTTTTCTAATTTGATACTGCAATGTAGAGATTCAGTAAGAACGGGGCTTGCCAAGCAGGGTTCAGTACATCAATGCTTAACTCACTCTTCTATGTCTTGGTAAAGTCTCTTTGAAGAAGAAGAAGATAAAGATGATATCAGCAACAGCCAGAGTGATTGCAAACAAGGCTGGTTTGAAGTACAGAGCTTCTGCTTTACCACCGGATGACATCGCAAAGTAAGCTCCAATCATGGGTCCCATGATGAAGCCAATAGAGAAAGCAATACCGATCAGTGCCTATGGAAGAAAGAGACAGGTGGTTTTAATTATCAAAGACAGTAACTGGGGATTACAAGATGTGCGTCAACGACACATGTAAGAAGTTCTCAGGCTTCAACGGTTTCCACCAATAGAACTACTAGTTTCACCAAGGATAACGACTCCTTGGAGAAAACACTCCTCTAAGAACCACAGTGATAGTGTTTGTTAAGCTTTTGCCAATGTGAGAAATCCTACCATAAAACTTCCAGTGACCACCACAGTCCACCTTGCTTATATTTTGTTAATTGACCTCTTGCACAACACGCAGCGCACTTACACGCGCCTATCCACTCTGCCATTTTGGGAGTCAAAATGGACACAAAGGAATTGACTCCCGAAATGGTGGAAATGGTAGATGCACATTGTGTGGAGGTGCGTTCCACATTGTGCAAGGGGTCATTTTTACCACTGACTTTAAAGATAGTTTTCCAAGAAGCAAAAACAATCATTATTAAAAGTTTACGTCATGCATTTTGTATCCATTTCCCTGATCCCACATGAACCTACACAGGATACTTTCGTGGACTGAATACAAGTTAAGTCTGTGAGCTGATCTAGGGTTTGTCATGAGCCTTTTTAGTGACTGGCCAGCAGGACCAGTTAACTTGTCATTTCGCTAGTCCATCACCCTTTTCCCTTGTCCATATTTCTAACGAAACACTTAACTAGCCAGCAGGACCACTTGGAGAGAATGTTACTGGTCCTCAGGTGTTTTACCTAGCAGTTAGCCAGTGGGCCACTGTTAAGGGAGAACATTGTGATCAGAATGTAGTCCTCTGTTATAAATGTTTAGTTTATCAGTTTGATTCTTATTTAATGACAATAAATGTGAGTTTGAGTTGTAACATCTCAACTTACCATTCCCTTGCCTCTTGTTGTCGCTGTGGATACATCAGTAACGATTGTTGTACTGAGACTGACGTTACCTTTGCTTATTCCACCGATGATGCGCGCAATGACGAACAATGTGAAGTTATGTGAGATGGCCCAAATGCAGTAGGAGAGCGCTATACCTGTCTGGAATAACAACAATGACAAGAACAATGCTGCGATTTACATGAAAACCAAGAAGGACAAGAGGACAAGAAGACATAAACGCATTGTTTAACTTCCTTTCACACATACGTATAACCACTACCCATCACTGTCATACAATCTGATAAAAGATTCAAGGATATGTTTGTTTTGTAGGACTTCTAAGAAACTGAAAAAGACCAATAGATGGTTCCCGATAGACGCCATCTTTATGGGCAACTTCGGTTTTGGCTTTGAGCTGCACCAAACGTTGTATTCTACACAGGCAAGTGGTTCACCAACCAATCATGCATGGAATTTGATGAAACTCTCTTGTGCTGCATGAAGAATTTACCCAAAACCCAGAGTTGTGCAATTAAAAAATGCCCATAAAGACACTGAGACAGCTTCCTTTACACTGTATGAAGTCAAGTGGGAATTATCTATAATGTACCAATCAGGACGAGGGGCAGGAAGAACACTCTGATTGGTTGGAAGAACACTTTAATGCACTGATATTGTTAAATGTAGAATTGGTTTATTTGATTACTGAGTAATAAGGTGAACATATCGATTGTGATATTGATATCATAATACCATTGTAAGTAACATGAGAGGTCTTCTGCCGTACACATCCGATGCAGCTCCAATAACCGGACTTGCAATGTATTGTAAGAATGAAAACAAGGATCCAATCACACCTAAATCAAATAATTATAAAATAAAAACAATGTTTCATTATTCATTATTCATAATTCATGGTTTGTCAGTGTAAAAGTAAAGGGATAACTATATTTACTGCTTGAATTCTTCCTCAAAATGCTTGTTACTGTGAATAACTTTCTGCAACCAAAGCGGCTTTGAAATCCTGTCTAGAGCAATTTCAATGATGTTATCAATGATGTCTGACCACAGGACATATTTAAAGTCAATCTTCTTTTCTTTCTGAAATCCAAGTATTAATTCTGATTGATTACTTCTACTTGATTACTTACCACCAAATAAAACAGAGTTGTATTTCTGTGTGTCTGGGATTCCTAGTAAATCTCGAAATCCATCAATCTTTGACTGTAACTCTGGCAACAATCCACCCTATTGTAGAATTAAGAAATGACAAGTTTTAATGACTAAGAAAAAATTGTTAGAAAAGGAGATACTGCATTGATATCCCATAGTAAATGTACATCCAGGGCTTGAAATGTACACTGAGCCGCAGACCCGGGGCAGTGATTTTAGCATCTGTCCAGCAAACTCATGCGGTCCAGCGGTCTTGTGTTTTTGTTTAAATGTTGAAGAATTCTTCTGATCATAGGTGGCCTACAAATGAGATAAATCTTCTCTCTTTTTTTGTCTCATTTCAATTCTGGTCTTGTGAAAATTAGTTCAGTCAAGTCAACATATTGAGCTACAAGCCCCACAGGCTTGTGGACATCCCCCCACCCCAACGGTTCCCCACCCCTAATTTCGAGCCCTGATATCGCCAGGTTAATACTAACCTACTTTATTCATGTCAATATTTTACCAACTATAATCATTAAATGTAGTTTATGCTGATCAGCAAGGGTAACCTGCTCCTAGAAAGTTTCTTCAAGATGGCTTTCTTTCTTCAATGAGATCAGAGTAAAAATTCTGAGTTCGGCAATCAGCTGAATAGACTATTCCAATAGTCTCTAAAATTTGAGAAAACAACTCTTTGGCATGTTGTGGCCAAGGGCTCAGGTGCACTGGACTCAACCTTTAGTGTTGCTGATCAGCAGAGTGTGGGTTCGAATCCCGGTCTTGACACTTGTGTCCTTCAGCATAAAATACACTTGTGTAAACAAGACACTATGTTTACAAGGTGATTGTACAGATTCTTTGTACACACGTGTGCACTAAACATTACAGTTCTCATGCAGTACTCTGAGACTGGCAGGGATCTGTGGTCCAGCAGAAGCGAACTTAATTCTACAACGGGAACAGTTTCCCATGAAGAGTGCAACTGCCTTGGACGGGACAATGAGATAGACCTGTTACTACAGCGTACCTCACTTTTACTGTGGCATTATTCAGTTAGCAGGTTGCAATGAGCAGATTAAAAAATCTATACATACATGACATAATAATAAAAATACAAATTTAATTGTGATAGGAAATGTCACCTTATCATGTTGTGCGTAATAATCCAGAAGTGAAGGAAGCAACGGTAGAATCATAGTAAATGCAAGAAGATCAACAAGTAGACTCAAGAAAACAATAGATATCATCTTATGATTATCACCAGCTTCACGTCTCTGCTGTACGTCCAGCTTCTGTGGAGTAAACTTGTAGTTGATGTCATGGTTTTGATGGTTGCTGTTTGAGTTGTGCTGATGGGAACCGTTCTCTGACATGATTGCACATCAACTGCACGTTTGGGCTACTTGATGGATGATGGGTGCTGATACTAGAAAGAGGTCATCAAATACGTGGGATAAAAGAAAATATATCAAATGTTGCCAGAAAATGAAAGAGTTTCCACCTAAAGCTTTTCATAACAGTGAAAGATGGCAAGAATAAAGTCCCACTACTGTACAGAACAAAAACGAAAAACAAATCAACAAATATTTTTAAAGACAAACAAATTTAAACAATAACAGAGAAAAACAAACCCATTTATAAAATGAAAAGAACCGTAATTTGGCAGACCCAAATGATCTCAAAAAGTTCTACCCAACTGAATCCTCTACGTTCTAAACCATATGTACAGTCATTCCACTTATTCCAGCAGACAACAAAAAAGCCATTTACTTTCGAGGTCGAGTATTTGAAATTAGGCACTTGACTGTCCTTGCTCAATGACAATGCTTGTATTGATACACACTCACTCAGGATTGGTTGCACTGTACATGTCAGAGTGGTATGGTGGTATTAATTGAGGAAATAAATTGCAGAGTGAAAGATGATGGTACAACATGTAGACAATGATATACCGAATATTATAATTAAATTAGTGCCCAAATTAGGTTGTATACCATCTATCAGGTCCGAGTGCATTTAGGCCAAACCATACTTAGTAACATATGCACTTATATTACTTTACAGTGAATTTTATGGCAATTTTATAGTAAATTTTATAGTACAGTAATCATAATTTATTCCACTCTGTTTTGCCCGCCCGGCATGATCTTCCCCGTATGGAACTGGAAGAGACAGGAAGTCCCGGCCGGTGTGAGTTCACATCACAGCCGGTCAGTTGTTGTAAACATGAACCCACACCCTGATCCAATGAACCCACCCTCCCTCACCCTCTAGGTCATGGTCATCCCAAGCTAGGCCCGGGCCAGCGACCCAAGCATTTACAAACAGAAATGTTCAACTACACTGCCTAATTCATTTTCTTGAAACAAAAACCACAATCTTGAAAAAATACACGACTTACATTCAATACTGGTGGACCAGGTGTAGATAGCAACAAGACGGAAGACGAACTATTTTTACAATGTTATTTCCGCAAGCATGACTTTAACGCCAACTAATGCACATGAAACCCAGACTCACTGAAGCGAAATGAAATGTAACCGAAGTTACTATGATTTGGGTATCAGGTTGCTTTTTATAAATACTGCCCTCTGTTGAAATAATATTATAAAACTACTCTGTACTAATAATAAACATACACACCAACAATGAAAAGGGAAATAAAACACACGATTGTAGCTTTATTGTAGAGAATATTAATAGCAATCTTATTACACGCACAATCAATATACAACCTTATCTGCATTTACACAAAAGTACATTTTTCATGGAAATAGATAAGCTGACAAAAGGTTGATGGGTCGATCAGTTTGTTTTTAACATTAAGGATTAGGGGTGGGGGAACTATTCATCAAATAAAATCATTAACCTTTATCAGAAAACAAATGACAAATCTAAAAACATAAATTATTCATTTCAAAATATCAATCAAGGTATCAATATTTCACGTTATATTTCTTCGGAAATAAATAAATAAATATATAAACAAAGACTAAAGCAAAAACACAAAAATATTAATTGTAAATTTGAATCTTAGGGACTGTGTTAAAAGTTAATTTCATTATGTTAATTATAACAGAACCACTGCTCCACCCCACCCCACCCCACCCATCACCCACGTCAATCCGCAGCATGAATTTTAATCATCCGATCGTGCCTCTGTCATAGCGCCCTCTACAGGGAAATTTGTGTTATGCCCATTGAAAGTTTACAATGAATTCATCACTAGTTAGCCTCAATATAGGCATCATTGTGCGATTGGTAGACAGGAGGCACACCTAGAAATATCCTGCCATTCAAGGAATAATGATCAAGACTAAGTTTTGCAGCATCAAAAGAAGAGATATAGAATTAATATTACTGTGACTTTGACGTAAGGGTAACCATGGATATAGTAAAGAGAGCTTCACAGCTCTACACTTTTCTTTATTTTTCTAAAGAGTTAATTATTTTTTTAAGGAAAAGGAGGAAATGATAAGAAACATTGGTT
Organism: Pisaster ochraceus; assembly: GCA_010994315.2. Taxonomy (NCBI): domain Eukaryota; kingdom Metazoa; phylum Echinodermata; class Asteroidea; order Forcipulatida; family Asteriidae; genus Pisaster; species Pisaster ochraceus. Next base: position 18,102,251 of record CM021536.1, on the reverse strand, counting down.
TTCCAGACTGCAAAAGTCCCAATAATATTAATTACACTCATGTGATAGCTTGGGGAATTTGATGTCCATTTTACTCATCTGAGTTATCTTTGAGTTTTATTTTATTATTAGTATTTATTTAATTTTGGCTGTGATTGATTTAGTTAACTTGTTATAAGCCTATATAGGCCCTGTGGGAAAGGGTCAAGGAGGGGGTACCTGACATTGAAGGTGTAATACAATACAGGAAATAAACGAGTACGACCACATGTTATGATGAAGGCACAGACTAATTTGATAAATGTCCATGTGTATTAGTGTAAGACAGCTATATTTTTTGAAATTGTCCATGCAAGCGAGGAAAGCAAGTTTGGGAAACAAAACTGTGTGATTTCTCGAATGAACTTGTCCAGATCACTGACCTATGACAGCTCGGCATGTAACACGGAAACGAGGAGACATAAGGCTTAATCTAACTGACACGTGTGCCTTTTAAAAGTGCCTTCTTCTATATTTCATTTTGGCCTCTCTACCACGCGAGCAAACTGCATTTCTTGACAAAATTTTCACCCATTTTGCTGAATCATGTGTTTGTGTTTTTCAGTGAAAACTATGATTAGGTCGTATTCAGTAATAAATTCCTTGAAATTAATAGTTGAACGGTAATATTTTGATCTCAAATCATGATAGAAAAATATATTCAGGAAATACATGGGCGCCATAAACAATTAGACACAAACACAGAGGGCAAGAATCCATAACCGTGCCACCCTCAACCAGCTGCCGCTAGGGCTAGAGTAGGCCTAGTCTGCAGGAACGTCAGTAACCACAATGTTGATATTTTATTTTCTATAACCGTGTCGAACCAAACTGCAATGCAGTTCGTGCGTATGAACAACTCTTCTTTATCAAAAACCTACAATCAACTAAAAATCTCGATGACCTAAAACTAGACTTTTTAAAAGAGAAAAAACCGAGGCACTTGAGCCGTCAACACGACCGTGATCTCGAGGGTACAATCGCTACGATCTTTCCCCACCCTGGCCGCACCGCTATCTGGCCACCGGTGTTTGCGTTGTAGCGCCGCCAGGGCGCTTGGCGAACAGTGGGGCTATGCACGCTAAAGTACTCATCAATTCAAGCCATAAGGGCCACTTGAGTACGGTCTATAGTTGACTGATTGCAGTCGGATAGGACATTGTGTGTGAAGTCTTTTTAAGGGTTATAACACAGCCAAACTTGGCACAAATTTGATACAGAAAGAAAACCCCACCATAATAATAATAATAATCAGAAGATGAACAAGGAAGGAGTGATCCCATTCCTCCATGACGTCATTTTATTTAAATCGTTTCAGTTGAATTGTTCTCACAACACACAAGAAAGTGGTCACAATGCTTGATCAGCATCTTCATTTGAAGTTATACAAACTCAGGACCTTCTTGGTTCCTTATTACTCAGTATCATTTGGTCCGAACACATTTGTTTCTTAACTAACCTCTAAGGGCAACATAATACTTTGCTAGAAATAGAGAGAATACCAGCATAACAAAACAATTACAGTTATTTTAAATAGAGATAGTCTTCCCACTACTTCCTACCTTTAAATATATACTAATAATGGAACCACTAGATTTGCATCGCAGTGTTGTACTTTTTCGCCTTAACTGCCACCGAATGAGCAGTTTGACTGACAAGTTACGGGTCAACAATGCCTTGTCGACGGTGCAACCTCCTACCGGTGACATGCGGGGCAACGGCTAACACTACGCCACCCTTATCTTCTTGTCTGGTCGGATCGTTGACCTATTTAATTTTATTAATAACTTATATTAAATGGGCTATCTGCTTGACGCACGTGCTGTTCTAGTTTCCCTAGTCCTCTTGAGCTGATTATTTGTTGTTTTGATGCGTACAAGGGTTAATGTTGGTGGTTATATCGAAGTTATTGCCTTGATGAGGCACGGAACTATCATGAGGATTAAAATTCTCGTGGGGTTTCATGCGTATTTTTTAAAATCTCACATTGACACAAAACATGAATAATGTTTTCATCATCATTCTCAAGGTTATTATATCTTTTTTACTGGGTAGGGATGTTCGTCGTTCACACTAGAGAATTGATCCTTGTGATTGAACGCCCCTTGTTATTTTGTGAAGACTTGACATCAATATCAACTATTTAAAGTCTGGAATCCCATATCTTGATAAAATTGTCTTTTTTCACCATTTATTTTGCGATCTGATGTCCACGTTTCGATGGCCATGTGGATAGCTTTGCAGATTGGTTCAGTATCCCATCGAGCTGACCCTTGACCTTGACTGATGAACATTTTGGAATTGTCATTATGACCATACGTCGTCCAAAATGAACAGTGATCTAGTGAACTTTGACTTTGTCCATTATATAAGCAGCCTATATAAGCAGCCATGTTAAATTTAGCTTTATCCGAAGCCTAAAACATAAACGTTGACTTTGTCCATTATGGCTGTGGCTGACTTATTAGCAGCTATGTTGAATTAGAAGTCAGAACAATCGACCACCCGAAATACGGCATAATCATTCCGCCCAACAACACTGGGTTGCCGAAAATCTGGAAGATTCCTTTTAAATAGAAGGAAAAAACCCTGACTTTCCATTCATAGATCCCTTTCCCCAGCCAGGAAAAAGACAATTTTGTTCCGATGGGCTGGGCCGAAAGTCAATGCTCATTACGAGTCACCAATGATGATTCCTCGATGTTGTGCTACGTGCGCAATGGTGATGTTTTGACACGCGGGTCTCTTGAGCTGGACATTTTGATTTATACACATGTACATCACTTTAATTAATGTACAACTCTCTAAGTTGTTGTTTGAGGACGAGACAGCATCGCTCATCGCCAGCTTCAACATCTTGTCAACCTTCGATCGAGTATCATTCAAAACCAATACCTATGATGGGTTATGAGCTCTGATAACTCATGCAGACTGACTTTTGAAAAACACATTTGGAAAACATATTGTAACATTTGTGGCACAGCGTCAAAGAGGGGTACAGGACACGAATTTAAACCACTGTTTGGCTAATAATCATAATGAGACGATACAATTGGCATGAAAATAAAACCATTTTGATATCGTGTTTACGTAAGAATTTCGCAGGTTTGCCGCGGAAATACCGTTCCATCGAAGTACAAAACCTCGCTGGTTACGCGCGGGCCTATCCATTTGAATCAATTAGCAACACCTAAGGGGCCAGTCAGAATAGTCAATGTTAAAACACTTTTTTCCCCCATGAAATTGTGGGTGGGTGGGTCACAAGAAATAACTGAAAATCGAAATTCAGTTAAAAAAGAAAAAATGAGTATATAAATCAACAAACGAAAAAGAAGAAGAAAAAGTACCCAGCTTGCCAAGATCGTCAATTTAATTCCTGATTAAACTACAGGGTTGTTTGTTAAGCCAGAAAAACAAATTGAAAACTACTGATGTTGGGGACCTTTGGTCTAAAATATTTGGTTCGCTTGAGGCAACACTTTGTTTTTCTCGAAATTGTTTAACATTGTACACCTCTTCGTGGCTGTTTCTACTTTCAGTTAAAGGTCAATTGTAAATTGGTTCAGGTCAAGGGCTATGACACATTTTTACATTAATCCTTCTTAAGACCATGGAAGACTAGACGCGAGAAATGATGTAAGAATCAAAACCGGCAATAAGCAAGAAGATGCACCGTGTTTTGGATCGCTCAAGGACCGGCCGGGCGGTGCCGTGTTGACCCGGGAGTAAAGCGTGATGATGACCCACTACACTAAGACTCGGTCATGGATGCTATCACAGCCTGCTCTCGAAGTCGGTCACAAGTGACACATACCATCGAAAAATGGCTCAGTGCAAATGTTTCAGCAAAAATAAACCTATCACATTCGTATTACGGAAAGGAGAGCACTGATCTCCAGATTACGTAGTTCATTTTGTGTTTGAAGAACTCTATCAATAACACATTCTGGCCACGACGGCATATCATAAAAAAATTAATAATTCAGTATAAACGAAACAAATAATAATATCCATGTTCGAACATAAGTGAGCCAGTGTTTATTAATTTCATAATATTGTGGAAATAAATCCGACGAACAAAGGCAAAAATCGTTTCGTGATATGAAGGGGCCCCAACGCAATGAACAGTTGAGGTATAGCAGTCATTGGTCGCAATCAGTACCGTCTGTGAGGCACGCTCGACGGCAGGCAGCCCGAGACATACACGCTCATTCTCAAGTACTATTTATAATCAGAAGAGATGGAGATATAGAAATTTAATTTGAATGCTTGCATGTAATTTGAAGGGTGTTTCATTGTTTCATTAGAAGGAAACCATTAATTGATACATTGGTGAGTTCTGTATATCCGTTCATTGGTCTCCACTTGAAACTCACTGAGTCCTGCAGCGAGACAATGCAATAAAAGCAAAGCAAACTCTCAAACCTGGGAGGTCCAAATTAGTTGCTTTTCCTTTTAACTAAATGGCTTTCTTTAAATGTCAATCAAGAAGCAATATAAAGACGTAAGTAACACGTATTGATTACTTGAGTGTCTTGTCTATTCGTCTTAAAAACACTCTTAGCTTAGACACTCTAAAGTCATTTTCCCTGTTAGTCAAATGAGGTAGGCACTTGGGAGTAAATATAGCGCAACGACTGCAAATAACAGTATGTTAGTTTATTAGGGATCCAGTCAATGTATAGTGGTCGTACTCAATGTTTGCCTATAATATTGTCAGCCATTATCTGCAAGGAGTTGTCGTTATGATAGTCTAAATGACCACCCGCAAGGGCGTCGATCGCTACTGAAAAGTAGGGGGACGGGCGAGCAAGTCTTGAAAAGTACATCTAACATAATAGGCCCAAAATACCATTCTGTGCGTGGTCCATCAGACAAAAAGATAAAAATTAAAAAAACATTTCACCATTTGTTCGCTATTATTTTATTTGAACAAAAATTGCAATGAAATATTAAATCAATAAAATGGTGTATATTTTTATATTTTGTTGCATATTTCTAATGAACAGTCAATCAAAAAGTGTGGGGGGGGGGGTGCATCTGATATGCTGTCCCCTCCAGTCTAAAAAGTGAGGGGAACATGTCTCCCCCGTCCCCCACCCATCGACGCCCTTGACCACCCGTATACAGGAATTAATTCAGTATGGTATGATACAATAATGAACATGGATTTAAATGAATATGTTCATCACATCCGTCCATACAGACGTGTTTTTTTTTTACCACATGTAAACCATAATGTTATCCAAAAAGGTTGTTCTGTTTTTGACATCAAGGGGTTATTGGTATTGGCAAAGTTTCATCTACGTATAATAATCACTGATTGCATAAGTTATGTATAGCTTTAGTAAAAATTTGAGTAATTCAGTAACTTAAAAAAATTCAACTGATCTTTCAAATGAATGCATTTCAGCGGAGGATGATTTAACCGGTTCAAAACTTTACACCAAGTTAGCTTTCACAACAAATTTCGAGTTCATCAAGAAACTGTGATCAAACAGTATTTTAAACATTGTTGATTTTGGAATGACCCAGACAGCCAAACCATCAAAATAAGCTTGTCTACTTTTACCGGAACTTAATTTATTATTAACGACGTTTCGTTTGAAAGGTCTTCGGATTGAACTTGGGAAGCAAATTATCTCATACGACCTACCATGACTAAATTAGGCATGCATGATCGAAAGAAAGATGAATTAAGCAACGATTCTGTAATAATAACCGAAAACAACCATGGACTTTTCAACAACTCTAGGGGCATTTCTATAGGACCGTGGTTCACTGGAATACCAGCTATCATTGCATCTTTGATATTTCAATGCCCCGATGATTCCAATCCTTAACAATTGGAGTACCATGGTTTCATCACTGACCTTCGTTAGACGATCTCCAACTCGAAACAAAACAGAGCTTGCGACATTTCTGCCATCTATAGTTCAAGATGTCTGAATTAAGGAGCATAAAACAAAACTGATTATGCATCGGTTTATATACTTTTAGTCAAAACTTGATTCTTTATGTTACAAAAAGTGAATAAAGTAGGCATATTATGTTATATAAAAAAACACAGTCACGTAGTTTGAGCGCAAAATCTGTCAGCTAAGATAACAACTGGCGCTGATTTGTTGATGTTTATCTAGCATTTGTGGTTGTTTTAATCTTCTTGTTACACGACTACCCTCCCTTCTTCCTTGCCCCATACCACCGGATGCACTCGGTTTGCAAACGCCAATGACAAAGAAAAGCACAGTTTCCTTATATAAATGGTAGGAAGGTGTGTTTACATCAGCATGTCCGCAAGATTACTCTGCATTAGGTTTTACCATCCAATTATGATATTGATCTAAATTGATGGAACTGTTGTACCGTCAAAATCCCCTGTGGTTCTGGTAGATGGGAACGACACCTTGTAGGTTTGACTACCGGTCTAAGTTATTCAGCGATACCCTCTCCTGAACAGTATAACCCTTACTCTCTTCTCCATATCAATAGCAAGGCCAGAGAGTTGTTAACACAACACAGCCCCGCACGTGTTGGTCGCGAGCCACAAGCGATCAGCCGGACGACTTGAAGAAAGCGAGTTATTAATGCCACGTGGTACCCATCCCACTGGCCCCGAGGCGGTCATGTCGCGTGCTGAAACAATCAAAGCTGATTAGTAGCGTGAAAACACGCCGGAGTATCTTGTCTTCCTGCCTGTTGCTTCTGACTCCAAGACCGTGCATGAAGCATGATTCCCGGTATAAGGAGCGGGGAAAAGAGATTGACTCTAAAGTCAAATAAAGGAACTGTTCCGAACACATCTTAAAGTCAAGTCAGAAGGTGGTGTACTATGGAAATACAGTGTAGTAAAACCACCCTTATAAACAGAATGACTGCAGGTAAAACCAAATTATGACGATATGTACAGCATGGTTTTAATTATTTACAATTTTTTCAATACTGAGTTGTTTTGCTTTCCAGAAACCCCCCCCCCCCAAATATAATTATTTTTCATGTTCTACGTTTTAGTTGGCCATATAACCACATCGCCTTTCGCACCAGATCACAAGGAAATATTTCCTCTGGAAAAAAACCCGTTGCTTCGTTTTCCAAATAAGCCCATAACTGTCTGGCATTTTTCAAAGGAAGAGCGGAAATCACAATCACAGGTTAATCAAATAACCTGATGGAAGTGTCACAGATGTAATGATTTCTTAGAATAAATCTACATGAAATAATGTTCTCTGAAAGTGATTGAATTTCTAATAGATTGTAACCGCATTTGGTCTCCTTTTCTCGGACAAGGCTTTGTAATGTAGCAAAGGAGTCAGTGGGTAATTAGTAAACAAGCTTCTATCACCTCAAGTTCATTTCAACAGATATTATTGATTAAGTTTGATGATGTATATTTTATACAGAATGTGATATGAATCTTATATGATGTCTTAATGTGAGGATAAAGGTTTACAACCATGAGCCGTGATAGTGCACATAAAGTGGCCTGACTAAGCCACCGGGTGCTGAGTCAACCAAATCCCTGGGCAGAACGTTACGTGGAGCCTGGGTCCCAATCGCTGATAGACTAGGCGACATTGGGTCTACAACCCTGCCATAGTGATGGCGTTATACTCAATGTTACAACCGACTTCACGCATAAAATACCTCCTTGCTTCAAGTCTACCATTGCCGGCTTGATAGACGATCTGGCCCAGTTTGCATTGATGCGGCACGGACTAGGCAGGGGGTGAAGGGAGTACCCCTCCCTGTGGCCAAACAAACCAAAGATCAGGCCCAGGGTGCAGTAACTTACGGATTTCCCGTTTTTGATTGTGAATTGGGGCTCACGTATCAAACCCGCTCCCAGTGCCCCTATTACAAAACCGAACCCGTATTCCCGACGGCTATGTGCCTACTGTTAACCCCTCCAACGGACATACATTGTACTGTAGACAACATAAGAAATAGCTGTGTTAGTCTGATAGATAAAACAAGGAAGGTAGTGAGCACTTAAAGACTAACTAATTACATACAAAAACTGCATGAGCTTTCGTAGCAACAACTACTTGCATCTGATGAAGTAGTTGTTGCTGCCAAAGCTCATGCACTTTTTTATGTAATTAGTTAGTCTTTAAGTATCCGACCACTACCTTCCTTGTAGACAACATGATAACAACACGGATGGAAAGAGTTTTTCTATGGTAATCGATGCAACGCCTTGTCTTTTACACAGACAAGTAATATTGTGTACATGTATAGTGAAAGTTTATTGATTTCATTTTGCAGTAATGTATACTACTTATCTAGCAACTTTCTTTGGTAGGTGAAATTATCAATACTGTTACCATTTCATTCTTGTCATTCTTTCACTCCATTCAATATTTCTCACGTCTCATTCTTCACTGACATAACTCCTCCGGACATGCAGAGAAAGCCGCTACCTCCGGGCCAACCCAGGGGTGCCTTGCGTGTAAAGAGGCGTGCATATGCGCTAGGAGATATTTACGTCGGGTGTGACCCAAGGGTGTTGGTGTTCCAACTGGTAAAGTCCGGTATACTCCCAAGGGTTTGGCCAACAGGGGGTAGATTGACCTTGCTCTCCCTGTTTATAGAACGGAGATTCATTCCTTCATGTCAAAGCCCGTCAGCCTAGGAAATTGCAGAGATCTTTAGTGTAATTAGGTTGTAACGTGACCCTTGAGAGATGCTCTCTGGAGACACGCTTATTTAATTCGTGTATAACGTAATTTAAGTATCCAATTTATGATATTATTCATATCTAATCAAGTAATAATTCCTGGAGTATTATCTCTGCAGGCGACTTGTATGACTACTCTACTACTAAAGGGTAACACAGTGTTGTGACAACAGTCCCCTGGGAAACAAAATGGCCACCGTACAGGGTTGTGACGTTTTCATTAATGTGCGAAAACTAGGACCTCGACCCAAAATGGCCGCTTCTGAGTGTACATTTCAATTATAGTTGCAATGATTATAGAACATGCTCCATCATGTAGTGTGCTCTGACTATGGATTATTGGTTTTCGTCTTTTAAACGAAAGTGTACTATTCAACGCCAACTCTCACTTTGAACAACGCCATTTACAGCACAGTATACATGATTATGTCCAACACTTATTTGATTAATCTTAAAGCTCACTGATTATAAAGTTATACCAGTATTAATCTTCAAGAGAAATATTAGCAAAATGCTACTGAAGTCGAGCAGATAGCCTTCGAAGACCACACAAAGCACCCTTGCCATTTCGATAGCCACAATTTAAATCATTGATCTGATGAACGGTCACAATGTCCTCGATAAACCCTTTGGTTGTTTTCACTCAAGGTGAACACATCATTTTGATGCAATATTCACAAGTTGATTGCATGGTTTCAGCCCCCAAACAACGATGTTATTTGTCTTCATTACAAACCAAACAATTCTCTGATCCTATGGTCTTTTGTTTTAGTTTATGCCAAGTTTCTGATTCTTTGTTCCAGGGTTTTGAGAAGTTCGTCACAAAACAAAATGAGTCACCATTCTTAATCTCAAACACTACGGACTGGCTGTCACATGGTAATCTGCCGCTCTTTTCAACATACTCTTCCTGGAGTGAAAAACATGTATTTCCTGAAATGAACCACAAGGGAATCTTTATTACTAATATTTGTGCAGCTTAATCATAATGCATTGTATGGCAACGATGGATGGATATTGATGTATGAACCAATCACACTTTGGTGACAGAAGCCTGTGGATTTTATCTGATATGACAAATAAAAAGGACTCGGTACACAAGTTTAGCAACTCATTTGAAATTTACCAATTGGAAAGGGCGTTATGACTAGATCTGGAATGAGAACCAATCATCTGCACTGTTACTCATATTATTAAAGACAAGGTACATCAATTACAAAAACTTTTTAAATAACAAACAAAATGCAGCAATAAGTTATTATCGTTATTGAGTTTATCATATTTGGTACTGACGACTGAATGTGCAGACTTAGCATAACCTGCGGAAGTTACCGGAAGTTGCGATCTACCAATCAACGTGTTGAAAAGGATAAGAGTTGGAACTTGGCAAGATTTTTGGATGAGTGGGGTGTTTCGTGGAAAGACGACATGATGCTTAAAAAAAACTGGGGCGAACTTTCAAATAACCCCCTACTACTTTCATGTATTGTGGGACGATAAAAAACAACAACAGTTGTATACCCACCTCACCGTAAATCGTCTTATTGATCTGTATGCTTTTATAACTTGACCTGTAATGAATAACGGTCGGGACCGTGGCCGCAATGCATAGAGAAACGTGGTGTATACTATAGTGTAGTCCCATGTCTTATTTCTGTGGCCACTCGGATAGGCCACTCGGATAGGTGACACAGTGAGGGAGCCCTCTACGTTAGATTCTAAGAACAAATCGTGGGCCTTGTTAGTTGAACCATACAGACAGTTTACAAACACTCAGCATCAATGGCCGCGTTATAAGGAAGTTATAGTCCACGTCTAAATCCCCGTGTTTCTGTCGTGATTCTCCACTGCCCTTGGCCTTGACGGTCTTTCCTGTAAATAATCAAACACTTATGGCTTTATCCTGCCTCGCTTGATTGATAAAACTCCTAACGGACCCACCAGACCGACCGAACAACCTAGATTCATTCTCCACAAAATAGTTGACGCTCAGCAGATTTTCAGTCATAAGCTTGCTTTACCATTACGAAAGGGGTCAAATCAAACAAGGGGCGGTTCCTAAAGCATAGAAAATACAGGAGGGAATGTTCAGCACGCTATGAGCGGGAATCAGTTACCACAGTAATGATAATTGATGTACCAGTGAATCAACAAAGACTAATTGTTTTCCGTGTCAAGCAATGCTGAATTATACATAGATCAAGTCACGATAAGATGGGTTATTTCTATGACTATTGCTGGTGCATGGCCATTTCCAAATGTTTGTGTAATGTCTGTTATAGTTGAGATAAGGGCTAAATTTCATAGCACTGCTTATAACAGTAAGCAAGTTTCCGTGCTAATTATAATAAAGCAAAACAATCTGCTTAAGCGTACGCATATTTCACAGGTTAGCAAGAAGCGGCCATCTTGCACGTTCGCCATAGATTCGCATTGTTACTTCATTCATTTTCATACAGTAAGCACCGGAAGGTTAGCATGACTGTTTGTGTGCTTACAGTTAGTAGCGCTATGGAATGGAAATCGCGCAGTAAGCACAAAATCGGCTCCCGATCTCCGTCCACCAACCCTTTAAAGATTATTTTGATGAGATTAAATTCACAAGTGGAAACTAAAATTACCTGTTTATTATAAATTAAATTGAGAAAAATGTAATCATTCATAACCCTTCAAACGAATTAATTAGATCAGTGATTGGGACATTTGCCAATAATATCAGAGCACAAATTATGAGTGCTTTGGTATGTTGTTTTCTATACGTTGCCAGTGCCCAATCAATCAAAAAGCATCGGCTCCATTAGTGTAAAAAGAGGATTTCATTCCGCGTTGAATCATTACGTACGTTGAACAAAACAAATTACTCTTATGCTGTGGGAAAGTACTATCAATATCGAGGCTGAGATAACAGACTCCGGTTATTAACTAATCAGATGTTTTACAAACCATTCAGTATAATTAATTGAGCAAATAAAGAGGACAATGTAATAATAATGTACGATCGCATCCATTTTGGGTACATTCTGATCATTGAATGAACAGTGGCTATATGAACAGAGGGTATAGTACATCCAAATATTATTGAATGTTGTATAGTTGAGTACCAATTAAACTAAAAGAAGCAATTTAACTAGGAATTAATTAAAAATACCTTAAGAATTTAGGAAAACTTTAAATTGAACAACTTACGGGTTTTGTTATGTTTTGTTTTGTTTTGAATTTTGCAACATATATTGTGTAAGATATTAGGCCCTATTTGTCAAGAGGAACTAATGGTTCTAAGAATAGATGTAGTCGTACTAGGGTAAAGTCAAGTTCTGTTTAGAAGTGCAAAGATAGATTTAGATTTGTGCCCACTAATCAAATCCCTCCTGATGACTTGCCCCCAAAAGATGCCAACAGTTTTTGCAGTAATTCACAGATTCATCAAAGATGTCACCAGGATACCATATTATGTTTTATCATAATTGGTTTGAATTTGAGCTTGTCATAAGGAATTAGTTGATTCGGATTGGAGACGATGTCCCTAAACACCCAGGGCTACGTTGTGCCATCCATGACCCTTGCCAGACGCCCAGGTTGATCAGCATCAAAACATGGTCTGTTTCCGGACTCTTATTTTTTCAGGTTCCTTATGTGTGACCATAGCTAATGGCCCAGGCGTCTCGGGACCCCTGGTTTGGCTTAAACGGTGTTAGCATTTCAAGTTTATTTCAAATACCAAACATAGATTCAACTGAGAAGTGAAACTAGGTCTCAGATTTTTTCAATTGTATGCCTACGTCACAAAACTGTTCAATATTTCCAATGGATACGCCTACGTCACAAATGGATACGCCTACATCACAAAACTATATTGGCCTAGTTACAAGAAGGTAATTATAGTCGTTTCTATTTTATTCGTTATCTTCTTTTTGTTTAAAAATCCCTGACAACGAATTAACAAAAACCCAAATGTTACAGTTACAGTTTTAAATCAAAATTTGATAAACACTATTGATTTGTAAAAACTGTCTTTAGTAAACATGACTGCGATATACTTGTTAATATGCCCCCTTTCTCACTGACGCCAAAGAGTCAGCGGTGAGAAAGAGTCGTGAGCAGCGGGGACGTTTTCCCGTAGAATGAGGAGGTGATGAAGAGGTGATGAGGAGGTGATGATGTTTTGCAGGCAAGACTCTGGCAGTTATCCAAAGACACCAACCCCAGCCTAAGAACTGACACTCTTCCAACAGAAGGCGAGACTGGGCGAAGAGGGAGGTATCTAACGCATTGTACCCCCGCCCCCCCCCCCGCACCCAGACTTTATGCCACATTGTTAGGGCATGGAGGAAAGAAAAACAGTCAGAGGAACAAGGAACTGGACTGATCGAACGATCGAATCAATTTCCAATTCATGGATAGGCTGGCTGGCCTACATTGATGAACTGTTTGATTGTTTAAGATCGATTAACAAGGGAACCTTAGGGTCTGTGCTAATAACGTATTTTGTTCTTATGTAAAGACTCTCTTGTGATCGGAAACCAAGGTAATTTAGTTTGCCTGTATTGAGATCATCAACGAAGGAGAAAATGATGTGAATTGGGAACAGATGTCTTCCCATGTTCATTGGACAAGACGAATAGCTTTCTTATTTATGGATAGTACAGCGGGAAGCTTTAGAAGTGAACTTCCATAACATCCTTTATGTCAAAACACTACTTAAGTTGAACAAAGTACACTACAATAAGGACGCCTTTCATACAGCTCTTCCCATGTAACCTGCCGTGTGTAGGGCTGAAAGCGCTTATAAAGATGTCTGGATTACAACTTGACGGAACCAGTGGCGCAACAAGATAGTTTCATTTGGGGAGGAGGGGCAAGTGGGGGAAAAGATTTAATTTAAGGTGTGTGTGGGTGTGTGGGGGGGGGGGGGGCACCGACTGAACCATTCATCTGTGACATTTTCTGATCTCATTCGTGGGGGGGGGGGGGGTGGCTTTGTGGCTCCCGCCCCTGCTACCCCCTCCTCGCGCCATTGGTCCGAAGTAACCATTTTAAGCCACGTTAGAGAGAACTGCAATCGAAGGAAAGAAGCAAAGGTAACAAAAACGAAACAACCGACCGTCCCTAATAAACAACCCAACACAATGTGGAGACATTACATGAGCCAACATTACTGATTATCTGGAAGCAGAAAACCAACGATCTCAATCATATTTCCTATTTATGACAGCTCAAACGTCTCGAAGGAAACGTTCCTTTAAATAATTTCATTTCTTAAGTGATGATATTCCCTTACGTAAATACTTCCCTTCCCACAATGCACCTCGAAGAAAGGACTCATTACTGGAAAAAAAAGTTGTCACGACAACCCGTTACCAAATCCCCAGTTAATAAGGTACTATTTAAGACGGTAGTCTTCGAGACTATACTCTTAAAACTAGGTCGGGGCATGATTCTAAATTATTTGTTGTTTCTGTGTTCAAAATACTTGTTTTTAAGATCGAGAGATGAACATTTCATAAATTTCACTGTCTGTATGTATAGTCAATTATACATCCGATGAGTTAAAAACTGATGTAATTCGATACCTAGATGAAATGAAGCATACTTATCAAAACAGATGTAAGAATTTGTTGAAATCGATGCGATCACTATCAAATGGGTCATGTGCCGCCCTTCCGATGAAAACTTATGTTAGTGGCTCTGGCTACGGCTTACGCACTGACCACGAATGGATTCCTCATTGGTGACCACAGTCTTAAGGCATAATAACGCGATGACGAAAAAGGTAACCGGTAAACCTTCAGTTATACCATGGAGCTATCTTTTGTATATCGTCATGATTGCACACATCACTGTCTGATGGTGAATTGTTAGATACAAGATGTAACTATGTCATTATCACATCCATCTATGTCATTATCACATACAATTAAAATATGGAATTATTCTAGATTCAAGAAGATCGTAAATATTCTCTCCTGCTTCTCTTAAATACAAGCAAGGTAAGATGTCGGAAGTCAATTATGTAAATGGTATCAAACTCTATCCATTAATTAAACTTGAAGCTTCAGAACTAAGGCTCAAGGTTAAGTAAAACCACGGCAGTTATTCAAAGTTTGAGCCAGATAGATTGGTGTTTACAAAAGAAAGACTAAGCCGCAACTCGCACGATATTCTTCCCACTGTTGGAACATAAAAACAACTCAATAGAAGGAATGGGAAATCTCAACACTGAATAGACTAAAATAGCTGACCCCACCGTGACTAGATCCAGTAACTGACGCTTGCCTGATTTTGTCTCAATTTTCCAATGTCGCCCGCTTGTCCCATGCCGTCACTGTGTCAGATGGGACCCTAGAGTTCTTCGGACAAAGTGTCGGTCATGACCAAAAATGACCGACCCGTAGATACATCAGGCGCCAGGCCCTCAAGGCGCCAAGTCACCTGCTGTACAAACTGCTACTCACCTGTTCATATGGGGGAGATATTCGGAGCCATCATAAGCTCTTAATGAAGACAGGTTAGAACAACCTAAGCGCGGTACACAACCAAATACTTTATGCTCACTTTATTCCAATTAGGGATGAACACTGATTAGATCTTTAAGCGTCATTACTTTTACTCCAGCCTTTTTGTATTTAAAGTTTTATCATGGGAATAAAAATTATTCATTTAATTTCACCTATAAAAATTCACCTATGAGTTAAAATACTTACGATTAACTGACATTCATAGACAAGATGGCGACGATGTACACCTGAGGAAACCAAATGCCAGCGTAGAAATATCAGTAATTATTCCGTCAACAGCCTACACATTCAAACTGTATACAAGCAAGTGATATTATTCATTTAAATATTAATGTGACGCCCAGCTCTGTCGATTGGTACAATGGTCATCAGAAATCCTTATCAATATTCGTTACAGGGACAGTACATTACCGTAGTATGAGGCAGGCCTTGGACACGCCCATGTAGCCTGGTATCTTCTTGGGCGGGGCTTTAGGGAGTATCGCTCTTCCGAGTAACACCGTTTGGTGGTAACGATAACAACAAACAATATTCTGCACATCAAATTGTCCTCGAGCTGAAATAGCAAGGAAGGCACAGTTTGCTCAAATCATAACCAATTCAACGTGAAAACCGTTTTTTCAGTAGTAAGGAATATTTTCTCAAGGCATAATGTAATTGGGATTTTAATTTGGAATCCCAACACGGTAGAAAATATTCATTAATACTAGTTTATTTCTTTCGTGACGAGGATCAGTGCTGACTGACCAACGGACATGGAAACGTGTTTCATAAAACGTCTTGACTTAACAACAACTCATCAGTCACTGTCTCAAATGATGCTAAAGAACCTTTATTATCTCACAATGTCTTCCGGACTTGAACTGACTCCTCCACACAGACAGTTAGAAGAGGGGGGTAAGCACTAGGGGGTAACTCACCACCCCAAGGCCTGCAGGGGCCCCAGGGGAATTACTGGCATTTCGTCCAGTCAGCATTACGTGGACTGGAGTTTCTTTCTCTTCACACGGCTGTGATGGCCACGTGTGTCATCGCCCGCAGCTAGCGGAAATCCTTCATTGGCAAAAAGAAAACTGAACTATTGCTCAGTCCGGAAACATTCATAATGTCCCTAATTGAAATATAGAGTTATTAAACGCTTGACTTGAGTGATGGGAGCTGAGCTAGTGAGCGCGCCAAAGTGACGCCGACGAGTGTTCAGTAGTTGGTGAGCTGCACGATCGAGGTGCTTCTGCCCCCAAAACGTTTCAGTAAAAGTTTACTTAAAAAAAATCTGCATTTAATTAAAAGGCAAAGTATATTCCAAAAGTGGTCGTTTTTATTTCTAAATCTGATATCTTAGAGAATGAGGCTTGTGTCCAAAATAGTGTGGTGCCACAGGAAATGTAAGCATTATATAAATTCCATCGAATCTCAACAGAGCTTATTAAAGCTGTGGATGGACCATTTGGAGGTGTGAGTGAAGAGGGCACTTTTGGTTAAATCATCTCAGATTCAATCTTTATCTGGGTAAGGTTGCTATAACTACATGAAAATAAAGAGATGACAATGAAAAATCCGATCGGAAGGATGATGGTCATCATAATATTTATCAGTAAAAATGGTTTGATTTGACTGTAAGAAAAAGATTAATATTCCATCTTGAACTACACTGTGGTTTCTATTTTCCCTCTGAAGAAAGATATCAAGTTTGAACTTTTGAAGAGTGTAAGCCGCATTGCTCGCACGAATCTCGACTCAAGTCCATCCGTGTTTACAGTTTAGCTGACACTTGGCATAATGATGTAAATATTAACGACCCAATCAATCATTGTTAGGAAGTGAACTATCGTTTTGCAATAATTGATTAATTACCAAGTATTCCTGTCATAATAACAAACACGTGATTTTATTGAGGGAACGTTTATGTAAGATGTATCTCAATGTAGTCCAACTTTACAACATGAAGGTCGAATATATCTTACTGTCATCATTGTCATCCGAATGGATCTATTTACTGATACTTAAAATCATTAATTTAACGTAGCTTCGTAGTGGTTACCTAATGGTGTACACCTATTGTATAATCTTAATTTAATTCAGTGGATGACAAAGAAACCACTGCATGCTAGGATGAAAATCACAAATTCCTTTTTCAAGTAAGCGATCAGAAGAAATGGAAGTATATGTAGGGTGGGGTCGTTTAGCAGATCCATCAACCCAATAAACCCCCAGGTATATCAAAACAGATTAGAAACATCAACCTTTCTCTTGTTATGATGGTAACTCCCACTTGAACATCCAGAAAACGTGTTTACACGTAGGAGCCCATCAACCAACCTTGAACAGGGGGAGGTGTACACCCGTCTCCATAGCCAAATCATTGCTCACTTAAATGGGCTTTTTAATCAACATGGACAGGACTAGATAGGGGCTAAGCAACAATAACTTCCCCAGCCTGCATAACAGGAAAGCGTCTCATTAAATGCACGGGGACCAGTGAAGTATGACTTGTTCCGGCCCCTTGTGGTGCGTGCATACTTCAACACACGCGCCATTAGTTTTAGGCTACGGTATCATCGCTAGTGCTTAGTGAAGGACTACCCAACACAGCTGGAACTAAAGCTATTTGGCTGGTGGCAAAATGCAAACCAATGTCTCGACCGTTATTGAGTACTTCCTTGTAGGCTCGATGGCGGAACGAGCCATAACCAATCAATTGGTAATTAAAACGCGGAGGAAATTGCAGTAAAAATAACACACAGGTGGATTTTTTTACCTCTTACAGTTGCACTGTTATGTGTCTAAATGTTAACAATGACGATAGGCGGTTTCAATACTCTACCATACATTCAATTGATTGAAAGACGAAAAGTTTAAGTTTGTCATTTGGGAAGGAATGGCATTGTGACTACTTGACAACTTCCTTCAACTATAATCCAAAGTCTACACCATGACAAAAATGTTGAGAAGTGAAGTAGCTAACTTTAACCCACATCTTGTGGGGATCCTCCCTGCAATGCTTGTGTCTACTGTGAAGTTGGCAACATGCCTAAACAACTTAAATTCTAACTTTCAAAATAAAAGTCCGTTTTGACATAATTTTCGTTTGAAGGATAATGTGGAGTTGCGCATAATTTTCACTTTCGGTTAAATGCTCAAAGTGATTTTAAAGACAAGATGTTGACAGTTTAAATTGACTCTGTTGTTCTAATGGTCTATGTTTTGTTTTACCAAGACACGATCACGGTCAAGTCTACCGTAGAGATACCTTGTCAACGTGACTCAATCTTTCCCAGACAGCTCGGCTATACTTCTGTACAATCTATTGGCTTAATATAAGAACTCGGCAATCCTCTCAGATCCAAACTAGAAGTTGGTGGCTAACACCTGCCCGCATCGTTAGAGCTTCCCAACACGCAAGGGATCAAGGGTGATTGGGACGCCAGACCCGGCCTCGTGAGGCTAAAACGATGGTGTCACTTCCGTGGTATAATAAAGTGCTTGGAGCTCACAATCACTAACATATGCAAAGGAGAGAAAGAAGTAAATTTACACCATAATGTAATTCTCGACAAGTGTTTCACACCCCTACTATCCTGTTGTCTTAACTCAACGGGAAAATGATGATGAGACGCCATACTGGTGATAGAAACCAGACTATGGACAAAAGTCACAGACTCCATAGAGTTGCACATACCAAACTACAATGCTTACCAGACAAGGGTTACCAAGCAGAATATCATGTCATTGTGTGCTGCTTGTGACAGGCTCCCTGCTTTCTTAGGATGGATTTATAGCAATGTTGTCTGCCCACGAGCAGCTCTATTTAGGGAGCTGATTTAACTTTGTGAGATCAGTATTGACACATTGTGCGGCATGAGACCACAATGAAACCAACTTGCAATAATAGTTAAATATTAAAATATTCAATTATTCAAAGACGATGATAGGTCTCACTGATTAATTTATATGCACATTGTTTCCATTATCAGTGACTCTTTGCTGTAAATGGAACCAAAACTTTTGATAAACAGACTAAAGTAGCTTGACTCTTTTGCTTAACTCTTTATAAAAAGTACATCCGGGCTCGATTCACTTATTAGTTTACTTATCAGAATACTTGCACTGCATATCTTTGGATTGTTGCTCGCAGCTAGTACAAACTTGACGCCGTGAACAGAGTCCAAATACCTGGTACAAACTTGCTTGTAATTTGTCTCTTTAAATTTGACGGTTATTCCAGTCAGTTTTAACCACACCTATCGTCAAAAGAAAAAAGAAAAACCCGAAAAACCCACCAATCCCCCAAAGAATTAACGAACAATTTAAGCCAATTTTAGATCTTGATAAAATTCCAAAAGAAAGTTTAAAATTGATGGAATCAGGATGTTATATCCCGTATGATTCAACACATTGACTGATTTTTTTCCTTAATTAACTTGTATGACTAAATCTCACTACTGACTGGAACTTAAGTCCTTGTGTCTATATGTACCGCCTTGCAGACTTTCTTTCATTTAAGATGAATGGTCCTGTTCTTTGTCTTCAGCAGTTTTATAATCATCGTCTGCTTATTTCGTCATCGTGAATTAGATGGGATTTCTGATACCGCAGTCCATGTTCAAATGGTATACCAGGAAGCATCCAAGGTAAGGTTCAGTTCATGCTCTATGTGTGCCTGATACAACCAGCTGAACAATCTTCCATTAAATTAAAGAAATACCAATTATTATTTTGATATGTTACAGTTAGTACCAATATCACAACCAAAACAGAAAAATGATTGAGAGACATTAAACCACCATCGCCTAAAAACAACATACTTCAAACATCAAACAACTGTCTGAACCATGCATTCAACTGCTGACTGGCGTTATCTCAGAGTTACAAAATTATCTTATCTGTATTTTGCCGTAAATTCCAGCCCCCAATATTGATTATTATTGTGTTGTGTATGGGTGTATTTACACTTCCATAAACCCGCACTTCCCTACTTCAATAAACCATCAATTGGTAGATGATAAGAGTGATCATTTATTTTTCTAGTCCATTCGCACATGGAGTGCTTGGGACGCCAGTGAAAGAGTGCTAAGAATAGCACCGTCTGGCCAGCTAGCAAGCGGCTTGGTTGCACGGCCGACTCACTGCCTTGTTTTACGGTAACTTTTTTAACAACCAACTCGTTCAGCCGTGATAACTTGACAAGACTTTTGAGTTCAGAAATGGCCTTAATATTTTGTATTTCGTTAAAAAAAAAAAAACTAACCCAACATACATTTTATTAGATTGTTTTTAGAATAACTGTTTACAGAAAAAAATAATGGTTTAGGCATATTAATTGATAATGCAAGAGCGGTCTTAATCAATCCTAAATAATTCCCGCCAATTTACTTAAGTTGAGACAATTGGCGCCAATTGAGACTAAGCGACTTTTCCACTTTCCAAGCATTCATCTACTATAATATGAATATTGACAGTTCGACATTTGTTTTAACATAAGGTTGTTGTCACATCATTGAGTTCTAACATTGTAAACAGGTGTCTAGAGAAAGGCTCCCCACGATCTAGTCCTTTCTGCTAAATTCAAAGACGGGTTATTAGGAAACTCTGTCTCTTACAGCGCCTGGAAGTCTTTCAGTGTGTTTAGCATTTGATGTATATACTTAATAACTTCATCTCACATTAATTTATCCTGCCAGGTGGAACACTTTTGTTTCATGATTCAATTAAACAAGTGTGAAACTCAAATTCATTCCGATTTCAGCAAAAAGAAAGTAAGTCAAGGGGCGAAGTTTTCGAAAGGTCGATGTTTTTTAAACAGCGAAAGCATTTTTCGATTAAAACAAAAAAACATAGCTTGTACCGTTCTAATTACTTTAGTACAACCTTTAACCCGGCTGCAGTACATCAAAATTGCCAATTTATCAGCTGAAAGGTATAAAAACAACGGCGTCCATAGCAGAATTGATGATTCCGGTATGATGACAGTGCTTCCAACGGAATTGGGTTTATTTCCACTCTGCATAAAACATGATATGAGAAGCCATTCAGATCCAAGAGTCAATTTATTTTCTGGCAATATCATATCGTCTGACACTTCTTGGAGCACTAAGACGCTATGTAAGTGAGCATAGATATACTGACTGAAGACATCAACTACCTTATTACTAAATGAGACTTGAATCACATCTTAAAGAAGGAAGGAACTCATCATTTAAGATATGTTTGTGGTGACACTCTGGCCAGGCCATATCAATCTCTCTTGAGTAGAAAAGGGGAACTTATTGCGTTCCACTCAACACGCTATAAGTCTGTTTGGCTCCAAGTCCGATGCTTTGAACATTACCGTACACGTAATGTCTGATTACCATGGCGTAACTGTGATGAATGATATGCGTGATGAACGTAAGCATAACAACGTGAACGTGTAAGGAAACATTCAGTACGATGTGAACGTGACGACAAAACGTATAGATTTAGAACATGACAACAGTAGTTACAGTTCTCTAATAAACGTAAATGTAAAACAAGTTTGTGGGATATCCTCATGAGCGTACCACTGGTAAACGTAAACGTAACAACAGAATTTGAGGAACATGATTTGTTTGGTTAATGGTAAACTACTGATAACCGTAAGTGTGACAACCGAAAAGGAACACAATGAGCGTAATTTGTATGGTAAACCATATTGATAATCGTAAACGTAACAACCGTGTTTAAGGAACACGATGAGCGTGATTTGTTTGGTAAACTAATGATAAACGTCAACAGAATCTCATACTTCAAGTTATACAAAGAGTTATTGATAGAACCTTTTCTTCTTTAGCCCAAATATTACCAGGTCAGCAAAATGTGTCAAAAAGTCCTTCCCTCCTAAATAGAGTTGGCGCCAAAATCCTACCAAGCCTATTAAACAATTTGACAACTCTGACATGAGATCATCAGTGAAGTTCATATGCCAGCCACGCTCAATGACGTCAAACATTTTCTATACCCCTTCAAATCTAGATCAATCCGTACTTTGAACACCTTGTTTGAATCGCGACGTTCTATCTGATACCATATTATTGATTCCAACCATTGAACACTGCCACCGATTCATTATCAATTTTGTTGTTGTTAGTAAAACACAAGTTCTAGTTTTTCGAGTGGTATTTGGCGACAATGCACACTTGTGAGCGGACAGTACGTATTGAGTTATCGGGCAGACATAAAACCTTTATCTTTGATCAGAGCAAAGACCAGGTGATAAGATCTGGACCTATTATTATCTGAGCTTCTCTGAGGTTGTCTTTAGTTTGCCCCTAAAACTCAAACTTTGAAATTTAATTTGCTACAGTTTATAGAACAATACAAATATAAACACATAAACTATAAAGGTAACAAAAGATCGGCCTCTCTACTGTCGCTATGTTAGATCTATAATTATTTATCACAGCCTTTACTTTTGTTGCATATACTTGTACATGTACATGTAGTCTATGTTGTTTAACATTTCGACTCATTTTGGAAGGACAAAAAAGGGTACTTTAAAAAAAATTGTTGGGTTGTAGGGCATTTAGGGTTTAACAAGTTGACAATTTGCAATTGCACCCACAAGCAATCAACAATAAGAAAGGCTGATTTTCAATCAAACCCCAACGAGATAAATTACTGATAAAATTCCCCTCAAAACGAAAAGAACGGTCATAGTCATACAAATCTAATCACAAAACTGCACAGACTTTACACTACAAGATGAAAACTCATTGATCTTGGACACTCAGGGAGATTCTCCTTGCAGGTGGAATCCACTGCCTACTTGGAAGAATGTGAGGATAGATTGCTCTTGACGTTCAAGCAGCAAGAGCTTGAAATCCCTGGGAACGATTTATTTTTACTCACTGGATTAAGACTCCAAAGAGAGGGGATGGACCGAAAAACTCTCATGACCATAACGGCAGTTTAGCTTTTGATTTAGCAATGGACAACTTATTGGAGACGGGGGTAACAACTGGCAGTGGATTACTGCTGATCCAATGTGACGGACACGACAGTCTCAATAGCTTCCTTATCACCATAGATGAAACATAGACACGTCTGTTTAATCAATACTATTACTACGAAACTGAGTCATAGAGTGACATTAGTGCGTCAATGAGCGTCAATGTAGCGATCTTATGACGAGCAGTTGTCCGGTATGAACATAGGTATCCTTCAAGGACTTAGATCCTTCAAACATGGGGTTTCCACTATCAGGGTCCTCTTCAATAAATGGCAAAGGTCGTCTACTATTTCAGAAAAATGCTTTACAAAGAAACACTTTGTCATTCCAAAGATAAGGTATGGGATATCCATGTCCCAATGCGCAAGATCGGTGCGCAAAAGATTCTGATTTTGAAGTAATGCGGTAGTACAACGTATAACACCTGGCACAGTATGTAAACTACAGCATGGCGTCCATCTTGACAGCTTGATTTATTTTTCAACTTTACTCGGTTTCCCAAGATGCATTGCGGCATATTTTGAAGATGGCGCTTATGTTTATCGCCTATTTATGTTCAGTGCTACAATACCATGCCTTTATTCATATCAATTATCAATTGTTCCATATTTCACACAATTCCTTAAATTTTTCAATACGGAAGGAAATCTAGAAGTCTGAAAGGTAAAAAACAAAACAGAAAATAATTTTAAAATGAGTGTTTGAGCTGGGGATAAATATTGATAACCAAATAATTAGACTTTCAATACAAATGGACCATGGAAGCATTGTCTCACTTTGACTCAACATATAATTTATTAAATTTTAGAAAATTCATAATCTTACACACAGTTTGTTTACAACAACAACGTAACGTCTTCATCGTTTTGGTCCACACCGATGTCTGACGTACGCCCATGGTATATCTATTAAGTGTTTATGATACAAAATAAAGGTATACAATATTAAGTGCTAAATAACATATAAACCCAGTACAGAAAGACAAACTTATGTCAACGGTGTACAATATAAAAACGTACGAAGAAAGTTTATTCCTACTTGATAACCTAGTTTTACAATGAGTTGTGGTTATCGAATTACAACCGAGAAAGTCAACATTGACTCAATGACCGATGGCTTGAGGAGAATGCAACCCATGTCAGTTTCCACAAACCATTCTTCTAAAACTAAGCTGTGCAGACAAGTCACGGTCACAGGAGTCTTAGGGTAAGTTTGAATTAATATAAAGTTTCTCCAAGAAGACGTAATTTAAGACAAACATATTTCTCAGAACGAATTTATATCAAATTGGGTTTGTTTAATGGTCACTTAACCGAACCATATTTCTGAAAATCAACTGTACACTTGGTGAAGAATAAATACAGTAACTCCATCCGAGGAAAATAACGACAGTAGGGAAGGTACACACAGACACAGTTGCAACCATCTAGCCTTTGCTGCAATCATTGCAGGAATTTAAGAACTCTGAAAGCAGAAGCTGCAGAAAAACCACTCCAAACTACATGTATTTTGCTTTGTAACTGACCCTCCTTGAAACTACGCTTCTTCTCTCCTATTCAAAGAAGGAATATTGGTCGGAATTGATAATGCATACAAATTTAAAATCTATAAAACTGCAGTTTGTTTTTTTCAAAACAGATAAATATTGACTCTAAAGAGGCACATTACTGTTGCATGTCCATGGGCTTAAATTAAGCAAAATACAAACAAGACTGCCATAGCGGTACCGGTCCGTAATGTGAGGGTACCAGCTCGTAGTGAGTGGGTAAAGGCCCGCAATGTGAGGGTACCAGCTCGTAGTGAGAGGGTAAAGGCCCGTAGTGTGAGGGTACCAGCCGGTATAGCAAGCACAACGCGTGAATCGTGTTAATTTAATGCAATGTACAGTTAGTGATCAAAGAGTTACTTCACACGATTACAAACTCAGAAATTACAAACAATTCCCACTTTCTCATTGTGACGTCATGAGATGACCACCTAAGATTTCAGTCTGTGATTTCCACCCGATACTTGACACCTATGTTTGGTACCTTGTTTCCTCTAATTTGGACAGACGATGACCATTTCAGCAACACTGAATGGGTAGAATTGCCCCGACAGATCACGTCTAGAATGTTGACCTTGCTAAAAGTACACGCAAATTAACTCTATGGGCTTACTCATAGAGGGTTCCAATGAGTAAAGGTCTACACCAGAGTTATACAGACATAGAATGTTTTGGAAAGTTATTATTTCGCGTTGGTTCATCCACCACAGCATATTTATTTAATCAAAAAATGAAGGCTAGCTAGCAGCAAAGCGAGCGTAAAAATATTCATTGCTAGGCCATTGGGAGCTCCATAGACCTTTAAGCCGCCATCTTTGTCATTACATGTTCCCCGTATCCAACAGCAGTTATGGATGCTCATATTCATTGTACGCAAAGGAACCAGACTATTTGCCCGTCCAGCCTCGGTTTGGTTACATTGATATGAATGGGCGTAAAATTAAGGTGGCCGCACCGTGATAAAGGTCTAATAGTGCTAAGCGCACCGATTTGTCCCGAGCCGTAAGCAGTGCTGTGAAGTTGTAGAGCCGAATTGTTCACAATGTCGCATCATAAAAACATCAGTTTGTCCATGGTTGCTATTATTAGTGAAACTGGAGACAAGATCGACACAACCTCTGACCCAGATAAAGGACACACCGTTGGTGATCTTGCCCCTTGTAGAAGCGTCCTTGTTCATAATTAGCGCATAATTAAATAATTCACCGCTTCAACCGAAGCAGTTTCATCCATATCTCCAGAACGTCACACGCACCATTTTAAAAAGCCCTAAAAAGTTTGTGGCAGCGTCCGAATGCGTTCATAATAGACATCAGTTGGAATGACTCAGTCCTTCGAGTTTTAGCGCCCGTTGCAGCATTTCAGAAGAATAGACTTGTATCATGCTTCTTTGTCTTCCAGCGACTCGCCCTCGCTTCCACCATGTGTGAACCCGTGTAGTCCACCATTTGGGAGGACCGCATGGTCTCTGCTGAAATCGTCTCTGTCCGTCTCTCGTGAACTCTCGTGTGAGTCTACGCAATTCTCGTCACTATCGCCTTTTCCTGTTGGCACCTCCTAAAAGAAGAGAAAAGACAAAACAAAATTGCAGATGAGCTCAGTGCTGTCACGGGGAAGAATTCATCACATTGACATAGACTCAATTGAAATGACAAAGAAGAAAGTCGAACGGGGCCTCGGGGTTTGGGGAGGGTTAAGTTATGTATTTCTTTGGTTGTATGACTGTACATAAATTATCAAGGTTATGTCAAAACAATTATGCAAACTAACAGCACGGATAACAGCTCGCTCTACATGTCTGTTTCGCAAATAAGCTAATTAACTATCAACAGCATGAAAATGGATCATACAAGAATCGATACTTCACTAGAAAAGGTATTTCGAAAACAGCTTTTATTGGTAGAAATGTAGCGGCTGTTAGCCGAGTTGTATGCAGTGTAAATATTGACATCACTTCGCCGTGAATCAAGCCGTGTAGCCCCACGACGTATCGGTGCGCTCCTCGCTCTAATGGATCATGGTTGTGCAAGAAGTCATTCTTTGTTTAATGGTTTGTTAAAGTGTGTGAAAGAACCCATTAAAGTATTTGCAAACAAGACAGTAAATCAACAATTATCATGCCTACTTAAAATAGAGGGTTTAACGCCGTGGCTTGTTTATTTGGACACAAACTGACATACGCCACGCATTCTTTTGTGTATAAACTCGCACCGATAGTACAGACATCATCTGAATAAGGTATTATTCGTGAATATTTCAGCTTATTTATATTATATTGGAACGGACAAAAGAAACTCAAGCGATGTTAATTGCTTCTTAATTTAAACAGGGAATGATTGATGTGGGTGTTTCGGGAGGGTAAACATACGACAAACGGGGAATTCAGTCTTTAATGTATACTGTTGGTAAAACTATTGACTTAAATACAGAAATAGAAAATGGAGAAATATCAATTGTTTTTCTTAGTTCGTTGAGGGAATGCCAACATTTTTGATATCTCTTTAAACACTTCACAATAAAGTTCCGTGTTTTGCTTCATTTAGATTCACAAAACGCTTTGAAAATACAGAGGAATTTGCTTGATCTCACCTGTTTAACTCGCCTCCATTTTGCTCTTCTGTTTTGGAACCATGTCTTGACCTATAAAGACAATACAAATGAGAACAAAATCAAATCTTAGAGTTCACCAATAAAATACTACGAATATGAAAATTCTCTGCTAAACAATAGCTGTAACTCTTTCTTGACATCATATGGTCGAATCTGATTACATTGTACAGAACAAAAATTTAATTTGAAAAATATATTCAACCAACATGGCAATTTATTTTCAACAGCTTCCTTTACGTTCTGGAAATCATGATAAGTAAAACGAAATGTCCAAAATTGTCATTGACAGTCATTGACAGTCAAACAACGAACTGCAAGTGTGGGTGCAAGAGAACAATCTTTGGACATAAAAGATTGGGGGAATGTGACGTAGAGTGACGTTATGCATGTCGATTACTTCGGGTATAGACGGCTTGTCGAGTCTGAAGAGGGATTACTGAGCGGGATTCGAACCATAAACCCTTCTACCAATATTATTAAAACCCCCATCAACAGGAAAGAATCAACATCGTTGAATGCATTCCTTACAGATTATCAATCAACTTCTTCCGTAATCTTTTAAATCATCTGGATTTTAGAACAGACAAGCTACCTTAATATCTCAAAATATAATATTGACACAAAGTGAAAATATTCAATTAGAGAAGAATTCTTAAGATATGGGAGCCGTAATTCAGAGGCTACAATGGCGGCCGAGTATTTGCAGTTGGTCGCCAGTGAGAGCTACTTGGCAAGACCCAAGCAAACACGGGACCCAATGTGGCGTCTCATTGTATACCCCATACACCCTCTAAACTTTCCCTAAGGTGACAACCCTTGTTAGTAAATCTGTTCGTAGTCGGGAAAGCTAGACATCATAATTTTAAATACAGATTTACGTCAAGTGTCTGATTGTATAAAATCCGTTTTGAGGGATTAAGATCGAGTGGAGTCTCGGTTAAAACGTCCACGGGGCCTGCGGTGAAAAGTCAACGGGGCCAGCGGATCGCAAACACCCTATGGAACTTGAAGACGTTGGAGGCGCTAAGAGAACGAGAGTAGAGAACGATTGTTCATTAATCCGTACATACTAAGACGCTCCTGTTCATCTCCAACCACGATGTCACTCAAACTATTATACATGATTTTTGGGAAAAGGCACTTTTCATTATCCAGGGATAACATTATCGCTTGAGTAAATCAAATTTCCTTTTCAAGTGTGTTTGATTTGGTTTAGGGAGACAGCAAGACGCTCAGCGATTTTGACAACTTGATGAACAAGTGCATTTACATGTCAACCCCGGACGTCCCTCAAAAAACGCGGGAAATGTGGATCACAACATGGACGGGAAGCCCAGGGAAAACAGAAACAATAAAACATGTCCTTGTACCGATATATTCGATATATTTTGATTACTGTAGGCTCATTTCTTTTACTGTTTATCTAGAAATAGTGTACATGTATTGTCCTAAGTTTGTTTTTCATGGCAAATGTTCGAAGAGTTAACCGATTGTCCTGTTTTGCTAAGAGCAATTTTCCTAGTAGGGATGTTTATTCCAAAGTTAGCAGTCAGTGGTCCCAGCGGTACTCTTTCAATGCTTGGATCAAATCCCAAATTATCCTGATTATCAATTGGTCTTTTCACACCCATTATGTTGATCTTAACACCCATTCGAGACAGTCACACCTAGAAGTAGAGTTTTATTCACACTTTGATCTTAGCCATCATCATTGCACATTATTAGCAAGCCTTTGATATGGCTACGTTGTAGGTGCTAAAAAGCGGTACCCATTGTTGTCTTGTCACAGAAACGAGATACGAAACAAGGTAAACCGTACAGCAAGTTTAACCTCAGAACAATCAGGACCAGATCATCGTAAATCTAAACTCTTCTAAAACTCCAAGCCCAGAGTAACTTCTGCCTAAGATTTGTGAATTTCTGAAAAGCACAATATTATTTTATGACATTGGTTCCCCAGCGGATGGCGAGAGATTTTATTAGTTATCATCAAACCGACTTCATCTGTTTTTTACGATCAAACTTTACAGACTAAATCCAAACTGGTCACACTAGAAGCCATAAAGCTTCCTGACTGCAGAGTGCAACTTGTCATTTTTCAGCGATTTCATGGAATTAAAGGCAATCTTCTTTCCTTTCTCCGTGTTTAAATTCAGTAACAAGGTCAGCCATGAGGCATCCCATAGATAGTGGTATCGGAAAGTTCATCAAACTACAAGCATCCAACTGAATCGAAAGTGTTATTACAGC
Organism: Pisaster ochraceus; assembly: GCA_010994315.2. Taxonomy (NCBI): domain Eukaryota; kingdom Metazoa; phylum Echinodermata; class Asteroidea; order Forcipulatida; family Asteriidae; genus Pisaster; species Pisaster ochraceus. The sequence continues at coordinate 18,072,669 of CM021536.1, read as the reverse complement.
AACAGAAATAAGTTGGTGTAAAACAAAAAATGATAAAACTAGAAACAATGAACTCTTACTTTGTATCATCTGTAGGTTTCGAGTGCCAGAAAAACAACACCAGGCCAAATCAAATCAACTTTCTACTTTAACAAAAGCAAAGCTTAGATTATTTTTTTATTATGTCTTTACAGAGTTACAGTTGTGAATAATTAGCTTTCAATGGGATCAATCCAATACATTTCATTTCCTTGTAACACAAAATGGCGGTATGTCTGTGTTTTTGTTTGATTATAATGGTCCGTTTCCTTTTACACAGCTTTTTCGAAAACGCGATCCTCGCATCCGGCTTGAGTTTGACACAGTCCGCGATTTTCAAGGCGACGGGGGTTGAAAATGTAGCAAAGAACTATAAAACCCAAACAGGCCTAAGAATAGTTCATTTTCAGTAGCATTTATAGTAATAGGCACGAATAATGTTCTATTTTAGCTCAGCTTCCGTAAACTTATGACTCAAGTTCCTTTAAACATGGAAGGTTTAACTGCCTGCACTTCTTACCAAAGCCGTAATCAGTCTCGGGATCCAAATGTTTTGGGACCAGTAAAGGTAAGGGAGTGGCATGGGGGTGGGGGGCTTAGTGAAGCCATATAATTACCTGTCGTTCACTGAGCTGCAACAATTTGGCGAGTTTTTTTCTCTCTGGTGGAGACAGATATTTTTGACTCTCAAACTTCTTTTCCAGTTCCATAGTCTGGTCGTTAGAGAACCGAACCTGGCCACCTTTCCGTTTGTGTAGAGGTCTCTGTATGAATGGGTTCCAGAGGAACGGCTTTCCTGGAACTACAACAAGAACAAACAGACAGACAAAATGGATGATTAGTCAAACGCTGAAACTGTAATAATGTTATGTCGATGCAACCGGTTCGAATCCCGCAGAGGTCATTTTGTTTCACAAGAGTGAAAAGTGGACCAAACTATATTTGTCTAGTTGCTTAAAGACATAAAAGAAAATCCATGAAATAGTTTTTTAAAAATCTTTGAAACTTGAGTAAAAATTATAAGAATTGAACCTCATCAATATTTAATCTACTCAATTATTCACCTAAACTTTATTTTCTTTTCCAAGAAAGAACTTCAAGTTTATTTCATTTAACTATTGTTAAAACAACAAACTATCCTTTAGTAGTGTATAACTCCATCTATAGGAAGCTTGTATTTAGTCGAAAAAAGTTGCTACTTTAATGGGTGAAACAGTCACAACACATTGACTGGTAATCTCTCACTACTTGTACATGAAATATGGCATGGTCCCCTGGTGGTATTGTGATCTCAAATTATGTGAATAATATTTCTTATCCGTTTTGCCAGCAGTTTGTTCCCGGTGGGTAAAGATATCAACTCTATTGTTTGAATAACTCTTTCCTGATTTCCATCTTCTAACATCCCTACACGAAGAAAGCTAAGGACATTACCTCTGAATATCCCATTAAGGATATCTAACGAGAGGAAATTGTCAATTTTTGAAAACATGCGATAGGGACAAAGAGAGCTGGCGACTGAAGGACTGCAGGCGGCCGTGTTGGTAAGGCGTCAGGTATTGCAATGAGTAAAGGCAACATCGCACAGTATACTTCACATCATACGCTGAGGTGAGATGGCATTTTTGTCAAGGCAGCCCAAGGTTTGAAAAATAAAAACATAAGGCTGAAATGATTAAGTACTCCGACTGGGTGGCTAGGATCTTTATTATAGGACGAAAGGTTAAAGATCATAGATCAAATCAGAAATAATGAATAGCTATTCAGCTTTCACGGTGAACAGACACACCAGGTGTGTCATATCAACAGATTGCGCTCACAAAAAGTTTCTTAGATGGCTCCAAAGGAACACGTTACATCACAAGCATTACAGCGAAAACACTTAAATGGACTAATTGAATTTTTCATCAAGAGTAACTTTCAACAAGTTTAACAAACCCAACTTATACAAACAATTAATAAACCCAGCAGGCTATTATTCCATTAAAATTGACCTTTTCCTCATCTCAATTCTTCACTGAATTAGTCATTCAACACCCCATATTATTGCGATTCCAAGCATAATCTTTTCTAAATAATGAACAACGAGTTTTGTTGATGATGAAGAACAATTTGAAACTTGTCTGTAATTCCAGCAAGTCACACACGCACTCTCACATCACTCAACCCCTTGTTATCCACAATGAAGAAGTGGAGCGGGCAGCACTCATCGGATGTACTAGGCCTACCCAAAGCCCGTACAAAGTCCCCTGGACTCCGGGAAGTGATCTGTACGGATTGTCTAATTCGAATAATTTCCCCAATTTTGGCTCATCAATAAACAAGATCTCTCGTGCAAGCTGCTTGGGGGAGCAGCGTGCGTGCGTCCCCGGGTCTGCGAGCCGTGGTGCCCGGTGCGGTATGGGCTACGTCCACTGGTTGATTGCTAGGCCGTGCATCACATCCGCTCGATACAGAGTGCTTTCCGATCGGACTTTTTATCTTGACTATCCAGCTTGAACCCTGAGAGGGTTAGAATTTCCTGGCGGTAGCGTTCCGAGACGGATATCTAAGTGCTTTATACAGGCGCTTTTTGTGTTCAATCTATGACCAGTTTGTTCACTTTAAAGGAGGTGCAGAATTGGTAGTAAAGTTTCCATTTGATCCTTCAATCCTCAATTCTGCGTTTCCGTAATACTTTCACCACAATAAGAACTTGTGGCACTAAAACAGCACCACCAAGAAAAAAGAGAGGCTTTTACAGTGTTTTTTGTTGAAGTAATTTTCAAGATCGTTGATTCTATTACAACGTAAATTGATCATAGGGGAAGATATCATGTTGATTCTTTATCAGATGAGATTTCTCAACACCAGGTTCCGTTACTCAGGGGGAACTAAAATGTCAATTCTTCAGTGAGATTAGTTCGGTAAAACCAGAGGGCCAAGCTGTCCCTTTAAGCTAAACGAAAATATAAACTTCCGCAAAGCTCTTCTGAGTTCAATCTGATAGCAATAGTGAGTATGGTAATGTAATCACGACACAGACTGGGAGAGAGAGAGAGAGATAGAGAGAGCCAGAGAGTGGTGTACAATCTACAAAGGATACAAATCCTGCACTTTTACCAGGAAATTAAAAACAACTGAATATCTGGATTGGAAACATTGCCAAGAACCGATACAAACTTGAAAGGATTTATCGAAATGCCAACATTTATAATATGAAACACACAGTTTGATGTTCAGATTCGTGTTCACTGAAAGTTGAACTGAGCTTTGGTTTGAACATGTAACTCTATGCCTATTGTAAGAAAAATGTGATAAACTGAGATATTTTTTGGACCAAGCAAGTTAAAACAATCTCACACTCCAAGCTGTGGGAAATAAAGGAATACTTTATACACCGAGCTTCTCTTGTAGACCCATCCTAATTATAGTTCCAAAGTTTATCAAAAATTCAAAATTATGTACACATCGTCATAACTGCTTGCTCTATTCTCTCTGTTACACATTAGTGTTTATTACATGCATTATGTATTTTGTTCGTCAGAAACAAAAACACCCCACACTTAGCACTTCACTTCTGAAAGAGGATGAAATAATTGGAAGAATGGGTTCATCCCTAGTTATTGATGACGTTGCATGTGGGTAGACATTGTTCATTGAAGACGATGCTGATTTGATAACCTGTAGTAGTACCTGGCTAGTTAGTCTGCACAATGTTCAGTAAGCTCAACAACCTTGGCAAGTTCTGCACAGTCACCACGCTGCTCTAGGTTTTTGTTTCATCGTGAGAGAGACATCCTTTGTATTCTGTTTATCATATTTAAAAGTCAGAAGTTATAATATGAATCTCTAATCGACCTAAATTAGTCATTATGCCGTGACTATGGCGTGCATCTATATCGAGTGCAGCTAAGGGAAACATAGCTGAGAAAATGTTAGAATTGTTAGGAAGTCTTCCGTTATCCACACTTTAGGAAGAGATTTCTTCTTAATTATTTAAGAACACTTCTCATTAGAACGAGCGGTCTATCAACTGAACAGACTAGCTAGTTTACTGTAATTGATCATGGTTGCTAATTAAATATGCACGGAACTTGTTTGGACAAACTTTTCTTCATGACACTATACATTGTATCGGGGCTATCTGTGGTTTTCCGTCCGTTGTATTAAGTTAACAATCGAGTACTTCGCATCGAATGATTTCTACTTCCTTGGTCCAATCAACTACTTGCGACAATATCCAATGTCTACAGCACCTTCCTCCAATAGAGCACTTAAAGGGGAAGTCATGTACCGTAGTGTCGTAGAAACTATGTCCATCACTACTATCGATTATTTCATTCAGTATTCAATTTGTTTAGTAATTATACACTTCTGAAAGGCATTGTACAAACAATTGTGTTCGGAAATCTTCAGTAAATTTAACATTTTCATTTGTTCTTTCTAAAACGTCTTCATAAATAAAAGCTCAGCAGATATTCTTGTACATGTATAATATTTTTGAAGTTAACAAACGAGCTTGTTTTCACCATGACACGGAGTTTAAAGTTACAAACTCATGCCCCGCGTGTGGTCGGTTCAGCCAGACGCACCTTGCACGTATTCTGTAACTGATTCCGAAATGGAAACAATAACCATTATTGCCCCATCAGTAATGGATTGAACAAATCAACAAGCAAACATTAGTTTCAACACTTGCACTATAAAAACTGCCCCTATCACATTATAAACGAAAACACTACAATAGGGACAATGCAAAATCGATCAAGCACATTACACTTTGGACAATTACTGCCCGTGTTGATTGGTTAGCGGGTGCTTGTTGTTAAGCCCTACCGTTGAATCGCTCGTCTTCCCCGTATACCCTGAGCGGAGTTTGACTGACAGATCTCGCCCGGTTTGTACAGTAGATGAGGCAAGCTTCCGGAACAGACGAAGTTGTACCTCAATCACAAAAGAAAGCCAAACCCAGAGAGTGTTTTTTTGTTGTCTCGACACATGCAACCAGTTTTTAGATTGACTCTTCTTGTTTTATTTTAGCTTTGTGTGATGTTTGCAGATTGTGGCAATTCAAACATTTGGATAGTACACCCAAGGTTTTAACACGGCATTGCAAACGCTTAATGTTTTCAGGCCGACTCGTCTGGGGGTATTTCTCATCCTTGTTAGCTTTTTGGATACTTCAAAAAGTAATCCAGCAACAACTTCCAAATGGCAGTTCAACTTGTCATCAAACGGAAAAAACAATGATGTCCAGTTTTATGTCACTTCATCCAAACAAACATTGCTGTACAGTACAGTCAAAATGAAACTCAAAAACGAAACAAAAATAGTCAACGATTTAGTTGAATTTAAAGTGTAATCCAGTACCTTATGATAAATATGTGTAGTCTTTTTTACAGTAAATTTCGTAAGTGTGCTTCTTTGATTTTCACTTTCAATTAAGATAAGCATCAATTAACAACTGGGCCAAAAAAATAAGGAATATTATAATAAGAAATGTACTAGTATAAAACCAAACATAACACGTTGATTGAAGTAATACTAACATTTCAAAAAAGTATTCATTTAAACTTCGTTCATGGAAACGAATACAGATGTTATAGACAAGGGACAAATCCAGCATGATTAATTATGACTAATAAAGAATAACTTCAGTCATTATTCATTGTTCTATTTCGAACAGAAATACCAAGTAAGTATAACTTTATAAATTGTACACAGAACATTGTACATTTTAACGAGTCGTCAAACTGTAAAATGTTCAATGTTGATCTAGGTACAATTACACCATTCTTACAAACTCAAAGGCTTGAAATATGCTCAGACTACAGCCAACTACTTTATACGTGGAAACGTTCATGTGAGTCAGGGTGACTTCTCCTTACTAATACTAGTCTTTGCTCGTAAGCAATAATTTCTAGTAAGCAGTTTGATGATGTCATGTCCAGTATATAAATACCCTCTGGTCAGCTGGAACGGACGCTACCCGTCCATGTACTGTATTTTAAACTTAAACTTTGACAAACCGGCATAGTCTGTTGTGTTGTATATATAAAAACAACTCAACACATGTGCTAAGGAAACTACACACGTCATGTCATCAATCACAACTAAGTCCATGGTGTAACGCCAATACGGGTTATAGTCTAATAGGATAATTTGTATAGTAAGCTCTATTTCGACTGAACTCCATGACGGCCTCATCGTTGTGGCATATTTTCAAGACTGTTTTGCCCGCGGCGTTTCACTTGCAGGAGGAGTGTTAAGAGAATCTCCTACACCGGGGAACCTAGGAACAAATAGCCGGTTAGGAAAACGGCACTTAATTATTCAGCCTTCCTCTTCTGGTGTACATGCTTAGAATCAGAACTAGGGTCTTGGTGGTAAAGTATGGATGGAATGGAGAAGCCATCTGATCCTAAAAAGAGTATTTCTTGATTGAAAGTGAGTGAAGGATTAAAAGTGTGCTTTTCAATTATCGAATGCAATTGAAGTTATAATCGAAACTAGTCTGAGCTGACTTGAAACTAAGTGTATAGTCTTGGGCTTTCCAACTGAAATACTACACCAGTCAGTGATGAAGTAATGTTTAGATACTGGCGAAACAGAGAGAAAGATTTGCACAGAAAATACACTGTCAACAATCAATTATATCTTGTTAAATATAATTTATTATAAAGTCAAGCACTGACCAATTAATCATTAAAAAAAGAAAACTTAAGTTGGCATTAGTTAAGTCTTGCCAAACCATCAACAAGATATCTGGTGCGTTCTGATGCCTTCGTTTTCAATCATTATGACAGAAAATGTGTTTATTACTCCAGTCCATATTCTTCATGTAATCATATCGTATTATTCTCAAATTCATCATTTGTCCTCGATGACCAAGTTGGCACCGGTTCAATTTTGAAGGAGATGTTTCTTGGTGACTTATACACGAATGCTGGTTGAGAGGTGTATGTATGAGAGTTAAACTTCAACCGCTTCGTGTTCCAAGTCCCTACTTACACCTCGAACCACATGTGTAACCATACCGGTCAACATGCCCCTGTCAGTTGTCAATAAAAGTACATCTCAAAGCCGCCAGGAGTACATACAAGAAGACTTAAGGGTCTGAAGAGACGGGCCGTAAGGGAAAGGCAATGGAGCCCTCAATCCAAACATTTGACATCCCTCAGTGACATGACAGGCCGGAAACACTTGTGAGAATTGATGAGACACAACGGAAAATCTGATTCAGAATGTGCTGCAGTAGTTGATCGTTAGCTTCCTGTGGGGCTTACTTGCTGGTCACCATGAGCGCTGGGTACCAACTAAGCCAGATGATAGAAACAGAGTTCTGGAACCCCCCCCCCCCAACTTTCCCCTTACTGCCTTGCTTATCATAGCTGCCGACATACAAGTAATAACAACTGATCTCAGGTTTAAGGGAAAGATGATGATCATTCCTATATGCTCAACGAAAGGAAATTCTTTGTACACATTCCGGAACTAATCGAGACATAATGTGCGAGTGAATTGGACATCCAACACATCCATGGCGCCTTAAGTTTTCCTGGCTTATTTTCCCTAGTGGAGTTACGTTCACCAAAGCAAACCATAAGGCAGACATATCAGAAAATGGTCCGTCTCAGAATATGTCAAACTATTTACTTTCAGTCTTATTTCTGAGTAATTATTTTGACTACTGCGTGCAACTGATAGACAATCATTTGGAAAAAAACCCACCAAACAACACAAAACCCCGAAATCAAACAAACAAACAAACAAACAAACCAACAATCAGTATATTTGAAAAGATACATTTCTTCATAAGCTGATAATGCCGATCTTAAGCCACGCCAACCGCCTGCTGAAATGATCAACTCAATGTTGCTAACAATCCACAAGTAGGAGTTGACTGTACGCTGAAGTATAAACCAACTTGCCCAACTTACAATTATGACGATGATAAAAGTATGGTTTGCTTGCTCCATCAGTCAGTTTAAAAGTTAAAAGGGGAAAAAAGTTCGGTGAATCTACAAAAATACTTCCAAGTTCCACTAGACATGTAATTTGCAAATAACTAACACCCGCCATTTACCTTAATTTACTCATCCTTTTAATATTTAGGATGTTCTTCCAATGATTCGGTGAATAAATGCATTTGTTTCACGAAACGGTTTGAATCAAAATTTCATGTAATCAACTTTTATAAAAGTTTCCTTAACAAACTATGGTGCCTGGTTGTTATGGGTAATAATAGTTATGGCAAACATGTGGTGAAATACGAAGAATTGGAAACCAATTAGACCAATTCTTCTAAACAATTTTTTATCCGTTATCGATTTGATTTCTGCTAATGGACTGACCAGATTGTACGCCTGACGCCAACTAGCTGTAAGGCAAATGAAATCATACTTTTTCATTTGGAATGATCAACAATGTGTGCATCTTTGATCAAATCTAGGTGGTTTTTAATAATAAGAAGATATTTCCGGGTTGTCTCCGCACATTTCCTGAAATCCAACTCAATATCAGACACTCAACAGCCGTGTTTGGGCTGCAATCATTATTATATTACATTTCCTGGTGTGCTATATGCAACGAAAGATCTATCTTATCATAAAACAGCTTTAAAACAAACAAAAGTCTCTCAAAAAATATGAAAAGTAAATTCGAAAGAAAAATACAAGCGGCGGTCTTTTTTTTTAAAGTAAAATGAAAGAACACACCCACCAATAAAATACAGATGTTACAGGAATACCTATTTGGTTTGCACATAATTGTGAACCAGTGGATTGTTACAATAAAATAGTTACTGAGTAAAATTGCTTACATGCGTCACTTTTCTATTGTACTCATGACTAAAGCAAACTGCACCAGTGGCGTGATATTTGAGATAAACCCAAAGAATATGTTTAAATATAAACAAAGATGCTTCAGTTCATTTGACAAGTGCTTGATATCAAATCCACGTGGCACTTTAATACAGTTATAATCATGAAATTGAGGCAAAATTGAGCAGAAATATTATCCAGAACCAAGTGCCTCAAAAATCACACCACTCTGCTTCACGAATAAAAGGACATTGTTATTTTTGTCTGTTGCAAAATGAAACTCTTACAGTATTTGTTTGGCAAATAAAGTACTATTTATACCATGGTCGTGTCGTCTGGTACAGATTTGTCAATGTAAATTAGTGTAAATTGATTTAAATATTGGCTGAACTTGACTTAATAAAATTCAAATTATAAGACATTTTTCGTTGAAGTGGAAAGTTTTTGTGTGTATTTTGTCCAAAATGAATCTCATACGAATTTATGAAAAATTAAAACAATTTTTTATAACGAAATGTTAATTTGAAAAGTAGCCTAAATACAGAAAAGGGGGTTTATTATTTGTGAAATATGGACTCACCTTTAGAGTACGGATCGTGTCTGTCAATAAGACCGTGAGCGTAGTCACTGCGAGGGAATGGGTAAGGTGGCGGGCTTGAGAACGCACCAGACCCGTAGCTGATCGGTGTGGGAGCCGGCAGGCCCGTGTGCACCGGCTGGTCGTAGTACGAATTATACGGTGAGTTCATATGCGTTGCGAAGGTAGGACTGGGTAGCGTTGGCGTAGGTCTTGCCGGCCCGTTCATGGTCAATCTACTGCCTAAGATGTTATCAATATAGAAAGGGGTATGTTGCTGTCCAGTTCCATTGTGTAAAGAGTTTAAAGGTTGAATGGCAGTGGGCGCTCCTAGTGGGGACAAACCCTGCCCAACCAGCCCATGGTGATGGTTCATATGGGGATAGTTATGAAGGTTCATGCTTGACGGTGGTGGTGGGCCTGGGTATTGTAATGTAGACATCATCAGCAAAACCAAAAACAACTTTTTTCAAAGTAAGTTTTTCCCCAACATGAGGGTAGTACTGATTGAGCGTACGCTAATTAGTGCCAATAACAGAGCTTAGCACGCGATCTCTTTGCCGAAGGAAGAGGTACAGTCAGACAGACACGTCCCGCAGAAAACTGGCAACGAAAGCAATCCTACAGCAACTGGATGGAGTTTTGCAGCTTGTTAGTCGAGTCTTCGGTGTTCAGTGCTTCACAGTTAGCTGAAGTATCGCCATGTGATTCTGACTGTGCATGTATCAGTAGATTAACAAAAACACTGTGACTATCGACTGTGCAGTTCAGCTACAACTCTGCGTCATGATGAAGAGTTTAGTAGACAAACACTGGACGCAAGTTTCTGTGAGTGGATCCTTTACACCCAAACGCCACCATCTGAACCACACACGGGCATGGGGGAGGGGCTATACACAACTTCAACTCGACAAATTGGTTTCTAATTCAGGCGCTGTCAATTACGCACTTTAGCAATGACATCCGGGGTCTTCGGCACGAGTGAAGCATTCTGAGTTGCTGATTGGCCTAGAGCGGATGTCACAGCAGTGACGTAGGTGATGAGGGAAACACGGATGACCAAGTGGCAATGTGTTGATACGTAGATTGGTCTTAATGACACAATTAATCAGGCAGGTGTTATTAATTGATGTTCAGATAAGAAATCTGGACAAAACTACCTGCTAAAGCAGAGGGACCAATGGTGTGATGACCACGGGTATTGTAGAGTGCAAGCAAGTGTATAGGCGAAATAACACATTGAGGTCTGATCAAAAACTCGCATCAGAAAACAAAACAAAAATATCATCGCATGAAATAACGACTTCGTCAGTTTAAAAACGCAGAATAAAGATTAGCATCATGTGCGGTCATCTTCAATAGTGCGTCTTCATCGGGAGAAAGAATCAGCATGTCATGTTTGATGTAAAACATATACATTTTCATGTATTTCTTGTAATGTAAAACTTGACACTTACTCACATGACAGACTCAGCAACACTCTGAGCTCACGGGTACCATCGTGGTTCACGTTAAGATGCAATAAAAATGTTGTTCATGATAATTATTGACATACAATTACAGATGGGTGGTACAATCTGTCACTGTTCAAGGGCAGATGTTTTCTGTTTATTCCGAAACTAACTGCAGAATCGAAACATTGCGAAGGGGGTCGGGCAGGGGGGCTTTTTGACGTCATTCGCGGGATGGCAACACGGCGCCAACATTTGTGACTAACTCGTCTGAACCAACAAGCCAGACCGTCACATTCTATTTTCTCTTCATATCTAGACAAACTGACAAATCCAAAACAACAACAATCCAAAACTGCAAATATTAGCAACAGTTTTTAATTTGCCAATCAACCGTTTGAAATATCTATACGCACTGCTGCCCCCTAAAATTACCACCACATGATCTAGCCGGGACTGCGTGGAGGGGAATGTACTATCTCCAGAAACGTCTAAGCCCTAAGCGGGCCCCGTAAGGAGTTAAGGGGAAATGGACTGTGATTCACTCCTAAATTTCACCAGAGCATGTTCCCTCTACCACTGCCCCTTCTATGTTCCCATGAGAAACAGCTTATTGCACCCTTTCAATCAATCAATGTGCGCATGAACTGCAAACAGATTGCCCCCAAATAAATGCCATGTTGGAGTGAAAGAAAATAAAGGTCGGAGCAACTACAAGAAAATTCAAACCATTCGGTGATTGTACGGTGATTGTACGTGATCAAAGTGACGTAACCGAGTTACGAGTCGCTCACGATTCCAAACAAATTCCAAACTTTGTTCAAGTAATTCTGAAACAGATTTCACTGGTTACAACCTTTATGTAAAAATGACTTGAAGTAGAGGAGTAGGCCTGGTTTGATTGGTAAGATATTTCACAACTGCAAAAATAAAACTCGAAAGACCTTCGTAGTAGAATCTTAAAATAATAGTACGTAAGTAATGCTATGGCATTTTACTATGAATTGAGTGCACGGGGATCAACCTAAAACAACACCAAAAAATCAGAAAACAACTTTTTAATATGATCACACGTGATCTCTCTGTGTTTTGTTAATCTACTACGTCATCATCATCAGCAGCATCTTCTTCTGCATGGGGTCAGGGTTTCGGTGTTTATTTATTTGACTATTTACCTCACTGATAAGGATAAGCAAGTAAGAACAAAAATACCTTAATGGGATGAGACTTAACTTTATACAATGTGTCGACCCTAAACAAGAATTAATCGATTTATTTACATTAACTGTTAATTGTCCACACTTTTCAACCGCTTATCCAAGTTCATGAATGGGAAGCAGGAGTAAAATAAACAAACATGATAATCAATAAACATGTAAATTAACATGGTATTGTGTTCTCACTAAGCAGAAAATCAACTGTGCTAAGCACCCGGTGTCTGCACCGCGACGCGAGTCCCTGCTACCGTTCTCGAGACCTTCTCCTCAGCAATCAACATTTTGGAGAACTTCATCTTCTTCTTTATCCCATATGAAAACAGTCCAAGTTTTCTTCAGAACCCCCCCCCCAAAAAAAAAAAGGGGGGGGGGGAGAAAAGATTGCCTCCTCTTCAAGATAATTAAAACTTAAGAGTTGATGGGTTTAAATAGACTTACAAATCGAACTTTTCATTATCATAGAATCCAATGTTTTCCATACCATTGCTTTAGAGACTGACGGGAAGTCCTCGTTATTTTTGACCGTTCGTGCTAATGTATTATTGATCTAATTACTTTCTAATTAGATTTAATATGAGTAATCAACTTCTTCAATCGCTTTATTTCTAATATCCCAGCTTTACTTCGATCCAGGTCTAATCTAATACTTGATGGGGAAGGTTGATTTTGTTTTGTAGTGTCATCGTAGGGTCAATAATCCCAAGACAGTTTGCAAGAAGACAAAGCTGGAGTAAACCGCCTGAAGAAATGCAGGGTTAACCCTCCAAGACGTCACTAGGAATAGGTTCAAATCTTCCCCTGGCCTATCTCACTCATTTTAAAGCACTGCACGGGCTAGCATTGTCAAACAACCAGGATCTCGACCAACGACATAAATCTATGCCTCTGAATCTTCGTTCTTCCTCCCTCAATCTCTTGCAATAACCTTCACTGCCTTCAAGGACATCATCATGGTGGTAGAGCATCCAGTGTTGCTGCCCCATCTCTACGGA
>CM021536.1:17971334-18059350 GCA_010994315.2 Pisaster ochraceus | reverse complement strand
CCCCCCCCCCCATTTTTGCCTTTCAGGCTGACAGGACAAGTACAAAATAATTATGTTTTATCTTTTCACTTGCAGTATGTATTTGTTGTAGCTTTGTTTCTGCAATTGTCTCGTTTTTATTGAGTTTGTTTTTACGTAGAGCGCCGAGGCCGTTTTGCGGCAATTACTGCCCTTTAAACCCTCTTTAATATTTGTATTATTATTATGACCATCAATGTTGACTTGAAGCTTGATAGGTATCGCTAAATCAAATTATAATCTAACCCTCCAATCGTCGACAGCTCCAATCATATTGTACCAGCCGTCACCAAAGAAAGAGAAGTTAAAACAAATGGGGAAAGGTGGCTACGTATGATAAGTCAAAAAGACACTATACTTAGTGCTTAATATGACCTTGTATATTTGCTTCAACCACTCACTTCCTGATTGTTGCAGCGTAGGGTGTTATTACAAGTGCAATGGTTTTGTCTATTATTTGAAGTCTTCCTTCTTTTGTCTAGAATGTCCATCTATTTCCTTCATGACAAGTTCTAAATAAGCAATCATGCCTGAACTATTGCGGGCAATAACAGGATGCTCAAGAATCAAAAGAGAGGCAATCGTTTTGGTTTCATAACACCATTGAAGTTATCACAGTATTCAGGCATTCCGGTGAATTCATACATCTAGTCATTACGTATCAGGGGTTGAAGGAATTATTGACCTCACTCTATAAATTATGTACTTTCACTGGTGGAGATGTTTGCTTCTACATTCCGTCTGATAGTTGAGCTTTAAGCTCCTTCGCTGAGCTGAAAGAAAACCCTCGTCAAATAAGCAGTTTCATCAAGTAATGAGAATGGATTAAGAGTTATTCCGTCATAAAATTTGAAATTATGATTCATGGTAATAAATCAATAAGCAAAAATTATAAGAATCACTAGAAAACATCAATGATCTACCAGCAAAAAAGATGACGTCATGGGGTCAGTTCATGGATTGAAAACTTCTAGAGGTGCTTGGACTAGGCCTTACTTCAACATCGCAATACGCTCCCCGTTCTGCAGTAGCCAATCCCCTTTGCTTTACCCTATCTTTGCCCATAGGGATGCTAAACGAAGTAGTTGGGGGGCAATGCTAAGTCAAAAAATACCCATCACAAATCAAAGTTCATTACATGCCATTGTTGCAGGAGGCGTGGTTATCGCTCCAGACTTTAGTTTAAGCATGATTTCTATAAAGTTGTAAGCAATGTGCTAGCAAGCGATATACCATGGATTGACCTCCTGCTGTTCGAGAGTGCAAAGAATAAATCGCTCCCTCGACCACCACTCCATGATGTGGTCCTCGGCACGTGCCCAGGAAGCATCTGGTCGGTGATAACTGCTCGGGTTGATTGTTTTAGCACGAATTGAGGAAATGGGTTCACAAATGCCGTCTCTACAAGCTTCAGATACTGGTTGAATTGTCGGTTTATACTCTATCCAAGGTTATATAGGTCCACAAGGATGTACATAGACTGCATTCACACCATAACAATGTGTATATGCATGTGTATGAGTGTAAATGCACTATAACTGCAAGGTTAATCACGAAAGTAAAACAACGTCATTATTCTACAAATATTACTCGTCGAAAACCGTCGTGTTTTTCATCAACTCTGATTTGTCATTTTGATCACTTTCTGTCTTTCAGTAAATCTTTGCAATTTTCGGGGTGTTCAAGTCGCATTGGTTTGTAAATTACAATGATTTACTACGGGTATTAGTCGTTGTGCCAAGTCTTCATCGAGCGAGTCTTAATTCTGGTTTGTATTCAAAAGAAAAGCTCTAGAAAATCAACATTTAATAGCTGTAAACAGTTGGTACCCATTTGGTGTGTTTCCAACACAACTGGGAAAGTCATACTTAAAACAAACAGAGGTTGTTTCGAGAGGTGTCAGTCAGTTTTGGTTTAAGTTTGATTTCAACTGAGCTTGCAAGGTCTCTCTTTGGCAATGACGTCATTAATATTATAATCTGATCTTAAATGTTATGATTATTTTGATATTAATATTACTTCTACAAACAATTATGAATTTGGTTACCTTGAGTTCATGCTGAGGTAAGATGCCTGAGGGCAACAGTGATTTATATAATTTTTTTAATTTCCTGTCATCACGCTAGTATCGAGCATTGTGAGATGTTTTCTCTACAGCAACACAAAACCTAAACTTGATTCCCAGTCAGTTAAAGATGTTACGATAACCAGTACACAAACAAACTTGGCTCTTTTCCCGGTTTTCCTTCCAACACAATGCCATCACATGAACCCTTCAACTATTTATAACCCACTTAGGTCTGTATAGTCGATGTATATTGATGAATAATGATTTGGCAACCATTCATGAAATGTTTACAATTCATTTACCATTTTCACACTGATATTTCGACTTGACTTTATATTCTGCATATCGATTAAAACGGCAACCAGATATCAAATAATAAAGGAAATTCATATTCTAAAAAATACAAACCACTCTGGCAATTTATGCTCCCAGTGGGTTCTGAGTTTCGAGACAAACCCTGACTTGATGCTAAAATTCTCAAATTCAGCTTATTATCTTTCATTTTCAGTTGTCGAATAGTAATTTGAGTGTCTACGTTAACAACGACAGAACTGCATGGGTCTTTATTTTCTCTCCAGATAATGTACAGCATTGACATTGCTGGAAATTGGGTGCTACAACTCACTGTGCACAGTCACGGACTACAACTGCATTTAAAATGGTACTTGTTAGTGTTTTATTTATGTTTTACTGTTAAAGAAGAATGACATTTGTCATGGACTGGATGGTTTTACATGGTACAAGTCTAAGCTTATGTTGTCTCTTAACTCTCAGTCCCCCTCAAGACCCCCCAAACAAAACAACCCCAAAACAACCCAACAAACAAACACTAAACAAAACAAAACCCCAAGACTCCAACATACCTAAAAAAAATAAAAATTAAACACAAATACAAAAGACAAACAAACAAACCTGGGATTAGTCAGAACTCAGAAATTGATTAAACTATAGTTTGGTTTCTTTACGCTAGAGAAAACCTGCAATCTATAGCATACTTTCCATTGTTTCAACTTCATGTTGTTGTCTTGCTATACACCCCCCCCCCTTTCATAGTAAAAAGCTGTATCCCCTCAGCTTTCATTTCCCTATTCTCATATGGATCAACTTGAGTATAGCAACCACAGCCAGTCCCAAAGGACAAGGAAGATTGAATAATTTCTGTATAATTTACGACTTTCAGCCAAACCTGTAATTAATCCAACAAACCCTGCCAGGCTTGGCCAGTTATTTTGCAATACAGGAAATATTAAAATAATAGACCAGCCCAACAAGAGCACGATGGCACATGTACTGTGGTTTAACCTTTGACATGTCCCATCATTCCTTGCTAAGGCGTGTGATCGCAAAACAGATTTGGTGTTGCATTTTCTTTTTGTGTTATCAAAGCGGAAATATGCACACGCAGTGATAATAAGAGAATGATCCGGTACTTTGACTGTCCTTCAACTTCAACAACCTCGTTTAATTTATTGCCGATGTTTCCTTTTGGATGTATTATTGTTTGCAGTTTGTTAAAGGTTGTTTTCCCATCAGTAGGCCGGGCTTATTGTATTTCACTTTCTATTTCAAGCAATTAGACCAATGTTACCCATTCAGTCTAACTTTACAGAACTCTGGCAAAGTGCAACAGCCTAGTGGTTTTCCATTCTGAAAAAAAGAAGAAAAAAAGGAAAAAAGAATTGCTGACTTTTTGAGAAGTATTTTTGTGGAAATAAGATTGAATTGTAGAATTGTAGTTATGATAAACTGTTCGGGTTTTACCTCTCCTTCGAGGATTACAATTGCAACAGAAGAGCCACAAACTCATGGTATGAAAACAATTTACATACCTCGAGTTTAAAAAACACAACTATACTGAATTTACAGTCCTTAATACACATCGGTGTTACGGAAAAGCGCAAACTATTCTTTATCCCCGATGCAAAATTAACATAATATTAAACTGAACTCAAAAGGTTGCCATTTACCAGAGAAGAGTGACGAATCATTGTTCGAACCCCACCCCTTGCCATCAACCATTGTCTGAATCCAACGATGTGTTGAAGTGATTGTAGGGGTAAATGACGTCAATTCAGGAGAAAAGGCCCTGTATATCGGTATTATTTGTTTTATACCAGAACACCATTATTAGGAACGATGATCTTAATGCCAGAATAATCTTGGGTCTGGGGAAAGGCGTGTGGATGCGTCTTTTAAAGACCTTTTACATACAATTACAATGGATCAGGAAGTGCTGAAGCCTTTACAATGGTCAATGTGAAAAGCGACCTCTAGCGTCCAATTTACTTCAACACGAAAAGGAAGGTTAACACACAGTGCATTACAAACATGTTTCCTGAATGGAATCGCCACAGATAAGATTCTTAATAGAGTTGCACAAGATTAATATGACACTAATTAGTTTATAATATACCACCCGTTAAACCAAACGTGTATAAACTTTATATTAAATTTTGCCCAGATGTTGATTTAAATGGAAGATCTTAGATTTTAGATAGCGGGGACAGAACTGAAGAAAATTACCTTGGTTTAATCAATCTGTAATTAACCCATTGCATGACTAAAATAAATGCCCATTGCTCAGGATGATTGTGATTATATGTAGCGAGACAGGCAGAATAAATCACCTGGGTTGTGTGCCGATTGCCCGGTGGCTTTCTAGCGATAGACACGCTCGGCACGATCAAAGTCTTTGGACATATTCCTTTCTCCAACAAGATGAGTTTGTTTAAATATTGCGAGTCTGACAATAAAGAATATCACGACGTGGGAAACACTGTCCCCTGTGAAAGCATTGTTCGTAACACAAAGTTTCATAAATTCACTCGGCCCCACTGGTACCATCCAAGACCGCTGGGGTGGTCTAATAGGCCTACTAAGCTTGTACAATTTCTTGTTCGGGTGCACCCCACTAAATAGGGAGAAAACAGAGTGAGTCGGCCTCATTAACATTTTGTAGACCCTCAAAATATTTTTATTTGGAGGAGGAATAACTCGACGGGCCTAGGGACTCCCCATATCAAATTGAGCAGAGAATAAAAGTTCAAAGGTCAAATGGATAGTTTCTTCTTTACGAAAAAAAGCTGTGAGACTTCCAAGTTTGTTGTTGTTGTTTTTTGTTTTGTTTTTTTAATCTTTATTTCGCATTTTGTACTGTATGCTATGTTGATTTGGTGGGGTGCACCGTTCAGGATGTAATGATGCATGGTGGGACCGATTGTACTGCTGATCACAGCTTGCACAATCACAACAAGTCTACACACTATTCTTTTAGAGTTGCATGAAAAACAAAACTATTCAGAGAAATTCTTAATGTTGAAATCAAGCCCCATTTCTAGTGCAAAGAATGGCAATCATTATATTCAAAGGGTTTATACCACAGAGCTACATTTAATATTATTGCTAGAGGTCAAATCTTTTGTAAACAGGAAGAGGTGACCGGGGATCAGAGGTCAGTGGAACGTGTCAATGAGCATGCGTATGTCAGCCTTGCTCTATGGTCAGCCAATCACAGTGCCTTTGATTCAGTCTGGGTCGGAACGAATATCCAACAAAACAAACCAAACAAATTAACGGTCGTTTGATGAGGGGGGCATTTGGGTTATTGTTGCCTGTGGTAGCGAGTATTATGACGCTGTGAATGGTGGTAGTAGTTCTAAACCAACAGATTAACCTGGGATTCACCAAGTTATATGATTTTCCTGATGTCATTTTAAGAAGAAAAAAAAACAACAACAACAACCCTGATGCGAATTAGTTAAAAAACCGCGGCAGTAAAAGAAAACCTTGCATGCGCAATTATACATCGTACTGCAAAACGATTTAAATTGGAACAAAATTTAGTTTCAAAGTTTTGTTGTATTCCAAATCCTCAAAAACAACAAAGTTCATAGGAATAATATTTTTGTCTATTAAGAAAATGTCCTGCTATTCTTCAGAACAGGGATCACCATGCCGACAAATTTTGCATTTTCTCTTACAGCTAGCTAGCGCCCTCTTGCGGCAGGATACTTGAAGAGCAAAGCTAAGTTTGTCTTTGAATGAGATAATTATTTTCAACATGAAACTTGGAAGATGCGTCCGGAATCCGGACCGTTCGACTTCCCTAGAACCCATCCCTGGGTCCACACAAATATTAAGAATCACATCAAAGTCTTTAACTTCTTAACATAAATCCCAACACTTAATGACAAATTGAACTAAGTATGATTTGAATCAGGGTTGACGATAACGTTATATTGTGGATTTCCTTTACACAAACCGTTGAAAGTTTGGGCCCACGTCAAGAAAAAGATCATTGCAATTTTTGCTCCAATTCCGAGTCATTCAAAAGGCAATTTGAATTCATATCAACCTACAAAACTCACGATAGACATCAACACAAAGTTCCATTTTGATAAGAAAATAAATAAACAGTTTCGTTGATATTTCTAACACTTGAAACAGAATAATACATTCGATAAAAAGCAGAATCAAAACCAGGTCTTTATAGGTTTACGTTGAAGCTATACTCGGCCAAAGGGCAAATAGACTATGACTATGGAACGCGCTCAGGACAACAATAGTACTTATCGAGCTGTGAACTCATTAATCTTACATTATCTTGCTTATCGATAACACAGCCTATATTTTGACCGCTTTTCCCGTATCAACACTGCAGTGTACATAACAGGTTGGTCAGCATCCCTGTGTGGGTTTATTGTATTAACTGGGTTTAATGTAACGATCATCCCAAATACATACCAATCAATACGCTTTGTTCTTATTGGTTGTGAAGTTTAAAGTGGATAAATTTTGGCGGGCGCCTGAGGGTTCACGAAAGGGCACATTTATCATTATTCACGGTAGATCGTTTCGACATGTCACCGCTGATTGTTTTCATCAAAGTTAATGTCATTGAATAGATCAGTCATTCAATAGTTTGGCCTTTGTTCAGTCTCAAACTGGTTGCTGGAGTTGGTTTTAGTGGACACATTTCCAAACGGCGCCTCCCTGTCCCAAACTTGTAATCATTTATCAAGATAGCTTCACCTCGATATGTCATATGTGTGTAGTTGAAGAGGTAGAAGAGCATATTATGAAATAATTACAACTCGGTTTGATTTAGGCTAAAGCTTTCGATCTCTTGTTTAATTGGTGTAAACTTTCTGCCACTTTTGGTTGACATTCGCAAATAGTATGTGCAATAGGCAGTATGCATACGTTATATTCAGTAATCAAGACGAAAAACAACAATTAATTAGTAGCATTAAGGTTGGAAATGCTCAGTGTTTCTGGGAAGTGCACTGCTGAAGACGACCACAACACTAATTGGTTGTTACAGTACACCACCTGTTCTTTCAAGAATCAGCACAATTACGACATTACATTATTTAGTCATGGTGTTTTTACTGAAAACCCTAGTTTCTTATCTGGCAATTTTAATGTTATAGTTTGCCACATTTGAATCTAAATCAAGCTGTGAATGCGCGTCTCTTTCAGAATACCAACTCACGTTGATTCATCATCAACTTGAAAGCAAAAACAAGACATTTTGTAACCACGGATGGAAAATTCTTCTTTTTCGCCACACTACTTCCCCTCTGTCACTACTTCACCTTCCCCTCTCTCACCGCTCCACCGTCCCCTCCCACGACTCTACCTTCCCCTTATCACTACTCTACATTCCTCTTTCTCATCATTCTACCTTCCTGTCTTACAGATCTACCCCCTGCCTTCTCTCTCTCTCCGAGATCCTGTTTTGATGTTTTACAGGACAGATAACAATCATGATTATTTAATGACCTTCTCTTGGTCTATATACAGACACAACAATCTGAATCGATTCTATTATTAGAAATGCTGTGTAAATACATGTGTTTTCATCAATTAACAGTCTCCTTGGTATTTAAATAACTCCATTTCAACAATAGATTAAACAAATAGTATATTAATACCTTTTGAGAATCACTGATTAGGCGATAGAGGGCGTAGTCTCACTACCTTGAATTGCCAGTCACGCTCCAGGCATGTGGTTTACCCCTAAAAAGAGGGCGCACTCACGGACTTGTGTGACGACGGAAAAATACAATTTATTATGTGTTATTTTTGTGGGGAAGTAAAAAACAAAAAACGAAAAACAGCACCAACAAAAAAGTACAGCTAGAACCATTGAAATGTGTAAACAACATATTACATATAGCTTGTTGTTTACTTCCACAAGGTGAAACATTGATTGAATTCCGTACTACCTTGAAGATGTAACATTGAATGTGTTCATATTTCCTGAAGACATCAGTAACTAAAGAAAAGAATCATGATCTTTAGCAGCATTCAGCTACCTGCCTAAAACTCAAACTCAACATCTACAGTCCTGTCTAACTACTGCCGGGCTGCGTCTTGGTAAGAGACAAGCTACAGATTTCAAAAATCAATAGCAAACATTAACTAAAAGCAAAAGCTCAACATTTTGCATCGCGGTATTTTAAGATTGTATCGATCTTTTTTTTTAGCGTGTTTATAATAAAACAAATCAAACTACTGAAACAGAAAACTGTTCTACCGATGGAGGTGTGGATGGCAGTAGTTGGAGCATTCAGTACCATTTGGCAGTGACAGGTGGAAATAACCACAGATTGCTTTGTGGTGTTCTTAGTATAGTGGGACAGTTCAAATATCAGTTGACACCCGGTCAAGATAGTTCATTTCAACGGGAAAGAGGGCTCGCACATCGGTCGTGTTAATCTTACCACATTTGACGATCATTACACTATGTTAGGGTCAGAGATGGACATCTCTGACTGTAGAAGCAGGACTATGTCCTGATTATAACACTAGGTATATCACCACTTCAACATAACACAGTTAAAGGTTTGGTGTATTGCTAATTATCTTCATCAGTCTTTTGTTGGTGGTGTCATCACATGGTGTTTCATTTTAATGAGTCGTGTACTATGAATGTGAAGATGGACTCGAGAAAATGCGAAGACATAGATGTAGATAAGGAAAGGAGAAATAAGATATGAAAGGAAGATGTTATTGTTTTGTTATTTGTTATGTATTTGTATTTATTTCGATCATGTTTGTTACTTGTGGGTTTGATTTCATAAAACACTAAGATTCATCTTAAGATGAGTTGTCAATATTACCATAGTGATTTGTATTGTGACATCACGCTTTGCTCAACCATTAAGATTGACATATCAACGCAACAAAACTGCTGTAAAACACAGTCTGCTCCCTTTGTAATGATTGCTACGGCATAGAGATAGGGAACAAAACAGGAATTATCCCAGCGTGTAGTACGCCCTTGTTTTTACATTCAGTGATTATAACTGAACAAAGACTTGTCGCATTATGTCCTTGTCTTTTTACAATGCGTCTATCTAGTTGTGTAATTTGTCGTCCCCCATCAACACGGTCTATTCATCGAATCTGAGATCCCTCCATGATCTCTCAACATGCCTGGTAATATTCCATCATCGAAGATGAAACCAAATTGAGAAAATGACTTTTTTTCCTGCTGGAGGGGAGTACGGGTAATTATAGCGCACGTGTGGGCCGACCTCTTCTGTGCTTGATAACATAAAAATGATCAGACAAAACTTCATCAGTCGCTTGTAAATTCCCTTGCCCAGGGCAACCGCATAGTGTATTAACAAATATGCCTATCATATATGAAAAGATGAAGAATAAGCATGTTTGTTTCTAACTTTCCAATCAGGAAAACACAATGTCATTCAATGAAAGTGCGCAATTTGCGAGACCTTGTAGTTTTTTTCTTATTTGCCTACCGTCTTATGAGCCGCTGGCATTCCTTCTCGCATTGCTTGTTATCTCTCATTTGAACGTAATTATCTGAATTTTTTTCCGGGATGAAAATAGGTCCATCTAGAGCTCGGCGAGAGAGGAATCTGAGGGTTTGACAAATCCCTCTCCTAATGATGCAGGTAGTTTGTGGTATAGAGTAATTAGGACATGCCGAACTCTTACACTAGTTGGCTTAGTCCCAAAATACCACTAATTACAACATTTCATAATGCACATGATTAAGATTAATGACTGAGGGTCTTATATACCAACATAATATATCTCAGGAATCTTCCTCGTCATTACTTCCCATAAAAAACTATGAGCAATCTTAATAAAGTAGGTGTTTTTAATGTCTCGTGGCTGTATGCTGGAATAACCAATGTTGGTATCGGTGCCTCGGACTGTCCCTGACAGTTGGACAATAACACAGGCTTCCAATGCACAATAAAAAAAAACACCAAATGACAAACTTCTAAACTTGTATGGGTTCAACATCTGTCTATTGAATAGCTGGCAACCAATGACCGATGAGTCCACAAAAGAAGGCACCAAAAATCAAAAGAGTATAAAAATAGTCTCATCAAAAATAAAGCACCTAATTTTGTAACTACTCTCAGAACAAACATGAATGAGTTTTAATCATGAAAACTTACAACTAGCCCGAGGGTTGGCTGAGCCCAAGTTGCGGAGAGAGAGAAAGAGAGAGATGGAGAGAGAGGGGGGGGGGGTCCGGTGTAAAATTAAATGCCACGGGTCAAGTCACGTCTCGCCATGATTTATATCACACTAAAATAGACAACAAAAGTTGCGTTCACTATTTCGACAAATAATGGACAACCCCAAACCCGAATGTTTTATATCCTTTTAAAAACATTTATAATGGTTGATCTACGCTACAGAGACTAGTTGTTCTTAAGCTTGGGGCAATGTTGGAAACAACAACAGAGTAAGGTTTGAGGGGAAAATGGGTATGGTAATTCTGAAGAAAACTGCATGTAACAAGTTTGTAAAATTCATTACATTCATGTGAACATACCACTCAATAATATTCATACTTAAAAACCCAGAGATAATGGACTCAAATTAGCTGCAAGATGGCCAATGAAGTCAGTTGAGCGTTCACACGGTAACCTTTTGAGACCCACTTGAAGGGTGAGAAATCAATAAAAGAAATACAAATTACTTCTAAATAAGTTCAACAAGGCGTGAACTACCACAGTTGTGTAAATATTGATTGTCTTAAGAAATCGGTTTGAGAATGTTTAAGTGTAGATAATGAGTAAATATGCCAATGGGGAAATCCTTTGAAGAAAACTAAACCAACTTCACAATTGAGCGTCTTTACACTAAAGTCTCGGCGCCAGGCCCGGGTAGATTTAGTGTCCGATTGTATCATCTGCCTTATTTTGGCGCCTGGTGTAGAGGACCGAGGCCGATGGGTGTCAGGGTTTAGCTTGCCAGTTTTCATCTTCAATACCGTACAAGTCTTCATGGACAGGACATCGGAGAGAAAATAACCAGCTAAAGACCGCGGTGGCCTCGATGAAGCACTGACGATTCTGTTAATTGGATGTTGATAACAATAAACAGGATAAGTAAAACTAACAACGCTATGGGTCCCACGCACGGCAGACTAAAATGTTCGCAAGCCTGAGTTTGTACCAAAGATAACCTCCTTTATTAGAGTGCGCTGTTTTAGTATAAAAAAATACCCTGAATTATTGCTGTTGAACTACAGCGAACTCGATCGCAACAATCAATCACAACGAATTCTCGTTTTATGGCGATTGAAATTTGCAAAGAATCCGGTAAATCTGTATTTATAAAACCGTGTTTGTATAAGGCTACAAGATTTCTATTCGTTTAGCGTCCGCCTATTATCCTCGAACTTTTGACCGGGAACCGAAAAGACGCCGGCATTTATTTTTTAACAAATCAAGGATATACAATTGTTTGTTTTTTCTTCGAAAAGGGTACAAACGGCAACTATTGAAAACACCCTATAACCATTAAACTTACTATGAAGTGCCTGTCATTGTAGAACAGCAATAGAAGGATATTTATCGGCGTTACCAACCATATCCTATTGTAGTTTGAATGGGCTAGTTTAAACAGTTATCTTCAACCAATATAATTCAATATTTCTTAAGATGAGTTATGTTAGGGCTTCCCAGCTGGCACCGGGCGGCCTCCCGTCAAATCGTGCTTAGTCTCCGGTGTGTTGACGCCGTGACGCCGCCGCACAATGACCAACCCTTATCGGTAAAGAACTGCAATAATCAGACGAAGAAACACAACCATTAAGGTCTCTTGTTAAGGACTTACCATCCTATTGTCACGAATCATAACCTCTTTTTCTTGAGGAAAGATAACTAGGGTATGAGAAGACCGTCTGAGCCTGTATGTCTAGGATTACGAGCCTTATGTACCCATTGAGTGCTTGGTCTTTTGTACTACCGGTACCGGACTAAATTTTGCCATCGACCTGTCCACCGCTGCTGCTCATTTAGCAGCCTAACCCGCCTAGTTAGGGTTCATCAAACATCTGCCTATAATACACTCGTCTCCATCAGGTGCGTCAACCTTGTAGGGAAAGGCTCAAATTAATCACTGGTCAGTTGTACTGATGGGATGCATGACAAAATAGGTTTGGCCAGTCTGGACAGAAAACTACCCAATAAAAAGAAAGATAGATGTCTAAGAAAGGCTTGAGACCCTACTACCTTCTTGAAAGTAGGGTATTTGTCCTCATAACCTAAATTGTGGATGTGTTTTCATTCATGTTTTTACGTCCATTTTGCTTTTGAGGCAGAGTCTACCAGTAATACTTGTTTATATTGATTTCGAAACCTAAATCGAAAATCAATATGTCATAAGATCGGAACGAAGGATAAACAATCCACAAGAAAGTGACCCAAACTGTAACCGATAGCCAAGACCATACAACACTTAAAATTCATCGACAAAAACATTCAAACATTAAAGTGTTATTAATGTATGTAGGGAGGTGAAACGTTTGTTTTAATACAGCCGTGCTTTTTACTAGATTTTTTCGGCCCTTTCTGGTTGTCAATCGTACATAATCCTTTGGAGGAACTATTTCACAAATTTACTAAGTTCAGATTTTAAGCTACAAATCTCAAACATAAGAGATATTTGGCATAGTCATCCAGTCTGCCTAAAAACCGAAAACATGAGGACAATGGTGGTGGTTAGATTTACTCAAGTTTATTCCAATCTATACATTGCTGGGTAACCAGGTAATATTTTTTTGCGTCAGTTTTATTCCCATAGAAAAGTTCATTCAATCATCACATTGCACTCCGAGTTTATTGACATAAACAGACAAGATTTAGGACAATTAAAGAAGCTCCAAAACTCTCAAAAATAAGATGAGATTAGATCTTCCAAAGGATGAATAATCTCAGAAAGCGACTTGATAAACATGTTTTTTGTCTTAACCCATCATTCACTACAGCGTCGTTTTAACTGGGCCCGTTGGATGCGATGTATGTACGGGGCGACTTCGACGCGGGAACCACTAACTACGTCTGTCGCTACCTACAGTAAGTTAATGGCATTTGAATTATAGCGTTACCAAGCCAAATTGGATTCTTTCTACATTCTAGTCGTCTCCAAAGAAACGAAGTTTTACCAAAGTAAGAAATGATCACACACTTAAATTCAACTATGTCATCGTCCTCCATTCTACATTGCCTATAAGGCTAATTAGGTTCACATCAAATCTAGTCAGTGGGTACTATTCAGCCGATTTCTTGACACATGATGTTTTCTGCAATTCAAGGGGAATCTCATTCAAAGTATACCAGAATAATCTATAACTGAAGGTAAAGCAACAGAGAATGAGTGACTAAATGGTTAGAAAATGAAAGACACAAGCCCGGTGTTAAAGTTTAATACAGCTAAACTATAAACAAAATATGATGTTTTAAAACTAGCCTTAAACCTATTTTGTTGACCTAATTCTCTATCGCCTATCTTTTTATTTTTATAAAAGAACATTTTCAAGGAAACAAAAGAAGCTTCGAACAGTAAGAGCAAAATCAGGTTTGAGTAACCGTATGCCCTGTTGTGTAGGTACCGGTAAATCATCACGGACATAAACCAACACCTCTTAATGGATTACTAGCCACCATATCAGATGATCAAATCTTCCTATTCGTCTACAATTGTCCTCTTAAAAACCTACAAATCCATTACAGTGGAACAATAAATAACAGCAAGCATTGCATAGACCAAGCCATGTTGTTATACATGAGGGAATCGCTGAAGCATCGATGGAGTCACTTCACCGCATATCAGCGTCATTCACTTTACAGATATGTTACAAACGCCAATGTAAAAATAATGTTCGAATGCATTACAACAAAACTCACTAAGTGAGCAGCTGCTTTCGTTTGGTCTGCCCAGTAAATCTTGCTTTGATTTGAAATGCTGCCATTTTGAAAATAATAAAAAATAAATAAAATAAACAAATAAATAAATAAAGGGTCCACCAACGCGGGAAGCAAGCATGACTAACAAAACTCAAAACGCATTTTGTTTCTTGTGTTTATCCACGCAAGTACCCTACAAACCAAGTGGAACATTTAAGAGTTGGTTTGCGGTAAAAAAAAATTTAAAAAAATCAAAACGGATATTTACGAACAAAGGATGATTAAACAATCTACCTGAGGTATAACTGACTTTTATTTACCGATGAGTAACCTGATTACAGTCTCAGAAATGTTCCGATTACTGATTCTAAAATCGTGTAGTTTATATACAACTCTTATCTAGTAGTTATCATCAACAACATTTAGTGTCCTTTACCTCCATTCACTTGTTGGTTTTGACGCCTTTGATTGACTGAACTGTTCAAGTCGTTCCCCAATGATCCATCTACCAATCAATCAATATTTATGATTGGCAGACCCTGGATCTATACCGAGCAATAATACAGCAGACTGGATTGCACAGTCAGCATGGCGTCCATAACAACAAAACTACCCCCAAAATAAGTTGGAAGCTTGACAATGCTTCTGGTTGACAGTTCACAAGCGTCTATACACCCCATCTAGCCTTTGTCGGTATCCAGTTTATTTTGTCAAGATTTAGTCGAGCAGTGGCACAGTCAAGCGGGCGAGACGCCAAACCAGGCCGTGATAGAAGGCTCAGCGAGCCGCGACGGGTTGTGTTAACAACCAAGCTGCTTTGCTTGACCCATTTGTCTGGAATTTTGCAGGTTTTTCCGCTAATAGCTGGGTGACGGATTGGTTGGACCGGGCTCACTGACACACCGAGCGCCTGGTTGTCCCGTCAAGCAAGCAGCCAGTAGGGGTTGATGACCGTATGCATCTCGGATCCTGGCGGCATGTTGAGCCCACCACCACCCAGACAAACTATCACACCTAGGAGGGAATCAGAGAGCGGGTTGGTCATCATCAACACATACGGGAAGGTGTGAAGTTATGACGGTTGACACATGGTGCTTTGCCGGCAAGAAGTACGGTTGATGAGTTTCAATAGCGTTAATATCGTGCATAACACCATTCTTATTGTATAGACGCGTTGCCTGAAATTAATGCTCAAATGCGTGTATAGTTCGCTACAATAGAACGATAAACTGACTTCACCTGAATCAGGTGAGGAGGTCAATGATTCAAATTAGAGCACTAATTACAAAAATAATCAAGTAAATAAAAGTACACTCACACCAATTGTAGTTAACGATTTTCATTTACCTACAGTGCAAACAACACACGTTTCGTTGTTAATATTGGAGTTTTTAATATCCAGTCAAATATTATGAGCTCTGGAAGACCTTTCGACTGAAACACGTCTGACCTAAATATCTCTCACAATATGAACCAAGATCTTCAATCATATTATACGGATTTTGGCCTCCACATTTCCCCTATATCATCATATTGAGCGACTAAGTTGCATTGTATCTACCCCACTAATATTGGAAATGCTTTATTTCATACAAAACATTCTGAACATGACTTTTTTGTGGCCATAAATAATTCGAATCTATAAAAAAAAAACCAGCACAGGCCCTTGTTAATCCTAGCTATCACACGGTAAATAGAACATCCCACAAACACAACCACTATTCAAATAATACATATGAATGGTAGGCTACAAGCCGGATTTGATTCCGTTCAACTTGATAGCTAAATCCTAAGCCCTGAGGGCAGATGTAACTCCCCAAATGTCTCCTCGATATTTCTGGTACACAAAACTATAAACTCAACGTTTAAGAGGCTCAAATAAACGACAACAGCAAAAACACCAACGGGCAAATTCCTGCATTTTCCACTCATTTTTGCGAATTTGTGTTAAATTAATTTACAGGGGGGAAAGGGAAGACGTGATATACTGGGGAAATCGTTGCCACGTGGCAATTTAACTTTCAACAGTAAAATAAACCACTAAATCGTAATCATTTTATTAAAGCACAAGGAAAGGTTTAGTTCTGTGAGCTTACATCTTACTTCATCTTCCCCTGTCGGGGGAAAATTAATCATGTGAAATTTTCTTAATGAAAGGATAAATAAAAAGGGGGTTATACAATTGAAAACTAACTAGAGCGGGATTTGAACCAGCGACTTCCGGATTAGCGCTCTACCAACTGAACCATCTAGCCCTAATTGGCGGTCTCCCTATTTTGAAATGGATATACTTCAGACATAGATTTAATGAGTTCGGATATGTCGTCTGGTTGTATGTAGCAGTCGGGTTGGTGGTATCTTTTTCTCACCATCCAATTCTAAAAACCCTGGTTCGTACCCCGCCGGGGCAGTATTGAGATTGGGTTTTCAGTCTGATTTTCAGAGCATAATTCTCTGGGGTCTTCCTCCTACATCTCATACTGAAACTTCCTTCTTTGTCTTCACCACTATGTGTTATTGGCTATAGTATAGTGATTAATAAGTCGCCTTTCCGGGTCCTTGGCTTCACAATAATAATTATAAATAATGAAATAAAATGAGAATGACATTTAATACAAAATCTATCATTACGTGTGAGGTAACTGTGCAACTCTTGTTTGTGAGCATGACTGGGACAAAGCTCGTAAACAAACAAACAAACAAACAAACAAACAAACAAACAAACAGACAAATACTTGGCAATGTGTCAAGCTATTACTGAAGCACGTTGTTGATTTAATTGCAAACCACAATCTGTTTGAGCTTGTTATCTGGTCTAAATCAAGTATTGTATTGAGTGAAGAGCCATGTTTCCCATCGTATAGCTCCCATGGTTGGAAGCAATTATTGCCCTCTATACCCGAGTTGTATAGTACCATGTAACAATACAGTCGCGTCTATGATTGGCCGAAAGTCATTTTACACGCCACACGTCTGGCCTAACTGGTCAAACAAGAAAGACATAGCGGGCACAGAGAGGTGATGACCGGGCCGATCGAGACACTGAGTCGGGCCCTCTTGACCACCACAGTGGCTCATCATTGTTTGGGGATGATGAGTGTAATGATGCAATGAAAGAACAGCGATCAGTAGTTACAATAGAGGAGACATGAGGGCTATCTGGACCTACTCTATTCCTTTCAATCCAATTCACATGCTAATATGCTATTCAACTCCGTATATTGAATGCTCACTTCGTAATGGGGCCACCCCGCCTTCACCGTTTAGCCACCGGGACGAGACGCCGAATCTGGGCATCGTCTTCTGAGCGGGACACGGTACCTTTGGAGGAGCTGACAGTACTTGGACAAAGGGCGATTCCCACATCTATAGTTTGATTATCTGCTCAGGCAATTTGTGGTAATAGCTTGGCTATAAATCAATACATTTCAAGCTATCTATTTGCTTAATGAAAAGTTCAATTGATTGCGGAAGAGTGATGAACCCGTCATTTAATGCATGTTGTATGCTCAGTGTGATGAGGCAAAAGTAGGAGGAGCGAGTAAGGAGGGTGTCTGTCGCCATCAAGGGGTGTGGCTTGACAATGGTTGTGCATGTGCATGGGTTTTATTTGTTTAATGGATTGTTTCAAGATCTTGTCGATAACCAAAATTGGGTTTTCTTTTACGTTGTAAAGTGAAGTGGGTGTTGTGATCTGTATATATATATTTTTATTATGGCACGGTTTGAACGCACCATTTAACACTGCTTTTTTAGTTGCTGCCTTTTTATTTTTGTTGTTGGTTCGCAAATTTCCCACAAGATTTCCTTGAATAAGTGTTTGTAGATTCAGGTAACCTTTTCATTGTTTATATTGTTCATTATTGTTTTTGCAAATGAACCATAGGAAAACTACCGTCACACATCGCGATTTGAAGAAAACATATTTTTGTTTGTAGGATACAAACATTTTTGATGTTTCGTAACGTGGGACATTTTTGTGGCTCTTCGCTTGACTGCAGCTTAGTCATCTAAATTGACACAAAAACCACAAGCCTAAAATAGTTCTTTTAATTAAATTCGATACATTAATCATTAGACGACAATAAATCCCATTGAAAAATCAAATATCGCCAGCGGCTGAACATGAAGAACTTGCCACGAATAGAACTTATATTGGAACCAATCAAACAAAGTTAAAATTTGCAGCAAAAAAAACCCACACGTAACTAAAATAAGCAAATAAATAAAATAATACAATAAGAAAAAACGGGTACAGGAGAAGCCAGGGGCTGTAAAACACAAGAGACCAGAGTTGAGAAGGAGGAGCCGACTGGCTACGATCCCTGCAGTAATCCTATTACCTTTTCTTCGTATCCAATGACGTGGTATCGTTCCCCCTGTCACCCATTTAACCTCTGTTGGTATCTTTATTAAAACATTATTATGTGAATAGGTGATAGGCGCCAGCTAGGCTCTATACTTCCATACAACTCGTTGTGGATGGTTGCATCTTGACATCATCACGCCCATGGGCTAGTAACCATATAGGTTTGTATCCCTACCTTCACTCTATTCACTGGTGTATTACAGGTGATGGAGGAGCAATCTATCACCACTTTCATGATGAGGATGGTCTGTGCACAGTAGCAACCAGCGCTTGTAATTTTCACATGAATCGAAGAGCCCACGTCGTCCAACCCACTTGTCTCTGATGCAGCACACGCATCCTCAGTCTCGCAATCACTAATTGGTCCTTGATAAAGAAGTGCCACAAGCGAAAACTCGTGCACAGAACTGGGCTCTGTTAAGCAGAGTCAAGTTAAACTCATATCAGGTTGGGCTTAAGCGAAACCATCATCTACACAGGCTCCAGTATTTTTGTTACGTAGTTATCTTTAATGCAACAATACGTGAGAAGAACAGACTTTGAAGTTGTAGCGAAAAAGAAAAAGATGGAGCGACGGGAAAGTGAAAGCAGTAAACCCTTCAGTATTGACAGTATTCTTGCCTCTACATCGTCCAAGTCGCCGTCTACGGAAGACAGCCCACCGGCTATCGTATCGAGTCGAGAGTCTCTCCACGATCACCGTGATGTGGATGAAAGGGGTACCGGGCAGACAGCAGATCTTCCCCGCAGGGATTATCCCTTCGCCCCGGCAGCACCCTTTACGCCCGGACATTGGTACCCCTGGTTACACGCCAATGCTTTTCTCCATTACGCTTATGAAAGTAAGTACAAAGAACAACTCGTTTTCTTTGGGTTTGGGTTATATTTTGTGTGAAAGTGTTTTCAAAATATGCATTCAATCTTACATTAGTAATGTTTTTATATGAATCATAACAAAGAAAGCACATCCAGGTCCTTTTGAAAAGCAACAGACAGGACTCTTCTGCAAACATGGAAGTTTGCTTATTCAACGATTAAAACATCCAATTGTACAACAACAACAACAACAATAACAACAACAACATCATCACTAATGGATTCTGCTTGAAACATGCTTGCTTTATCGTAATAGGAACGCAACTTCATGATTTTTTTTACCAATAATTGTAGAAGTGGACGCAACAAAAAGTATTGAAAGCTTGTTTTGATAAAATCGTTTAAGAAAATTTTCGGAGCGCAGATAAAGTTGGTATCAAGCAATTACAGTCACCTTAGATTAGTATTGTTTCATTTGTAATTTGTTTCGATGTGGAACCTTTAATCAGGATCTAGTACTTCTATTTTAGTGAATGCTCCTTGAAAACAAAGACAAGCATCTTCCATATCAAAAGGGCGAGCCCACCCCCTCCCCAAACACAGAGATGCTTCTTCGTTTTTTTGTGGCAAACTCAGACATTATTCTCGAAAGTTGGTCACTCCGTTTAGATGCACATACTCGTGGAGCTGTTCATTGGACAAGATTGTCTATTTAAGGAGACGAATCAAGAACATTATTTGAACTACAAACTCAATGGAATATCTTGGGTAAACATTCTGCATTCCAACATCAGATTATATTACAATTCCGTTGAGATTCTGAAACCCCTGGCTACCAAAATAAAGGTACTCTTTCATATTTTGAGTTTGTTCCAAACGAAGTTACTTAAAAAAATAATAATAATAACATAAGAAAAAATATACTGAGAGTTCACTCATCATTTTGTGGATAAAATATTCAACAATTTATAACAAGGCCAATACAACTTATTTCTGACAAACTGGCTTGTTATGTGTGCCGATAGAGTTGCATCTTTAGGATACCACAACAATTGTTTGATTTCGTAACGAAATTACCGAAGATTGTCAAATGATGGTTTGTGTAAGTTTTCACAAAAAAGTATCAATCGTTCGTAAAAAGTACTTCCGTACCGTATGTTCACACGTATAGACGCAAAGATTCCGAGATGCAACGCTTATGTTTGTTTGTTTAATCAATTGTTCTTACGACTTATAACGAAATACTTTACAAAACAAAGGTATCCGAAATAGTTCCAGTGTTTTCTTGTGAATGAAACAATCATGTTTCATAATATAACTGTTATTTTGAAAACTTAAATAGATACAGATATTAATTCCATTCATAATCAAACCCCACAACCACACTGCATCTAAATGTACAAAAAGAAATAAAAACACATTTGAAAATTACAAAATACATCTTGCATCGACTGAACAATTCATACCGAACAAAACAAACGTAAAAACTAACAAAAATATGACAGTTGAATGATTCGAGATGCTCAAAACAGAAATAAGTGATAATCAACACAACCAATCGATTGATATAGACGCAAATTGAGTGTAAAAAGTTTGCCAACAGATTTTTCCGAACAAACTCAGTCAACATTTTTGTCGGTTACCGTACATTAAGAGTCTGATGTGGAGTTAAAACTATCCATTTGTAACTTTATCAAAACTCTGTCAACCAAAGCTCAATGTCCCATGCTTTCATCAAACCAATATTGATTTGTTCTGTTTCTTCCTTTTTATATCGTTTTTTTTTTCTAAAACAAAAATACTATTGATTTAAATTGCTTGTGTTTTAAAGGATTCGTTTTTGATGTGCACTAAATTATCTGACATCTTTGGAGAAAGCACAGTATAAAATATGAAAGACTACATTAAAATCATCTCAAGTTTCATGTCGACGACTGCGTGTAACTATTGCATGACATTCTTCTCACTTTGGCTAATTGATTGTTTTTATGTTTCCACTTTGCTTTAGGTGCTATGTTACACCAGCCACACCTGTCCAGGCCATCACCGTCCACTGTTTCTCAAACGTCCCCTACCCACTCGACTAAATCTAGCAGCCGTTCACAGTCACCAAACAAATCTCACAGCCCCGATGTACAGACTGAAGAGAGGACAAGTGATGCGGATAGCGATAGTGGGATGAAGTCAAGCAGTGACGGAGGAGACCAGAGTCAAAGAAAAAAGAAGAAAAAGACACGCACTGTATTCTCACGTAGTCAGGTATTTCAGTTAGAGACAACGTTTGATATGAAACGATACCTATCGAGCTCAGAGCGGGCTGGCCTGGCTGCTTCTCTCCATCTCACAGAAACTCAAGTTAAGATTTGGTTTCAAAACCGCAGGAACAAGTGGAAGCGCCAGATCGCTGCTGAACTAGAGGCTGCCAACATGGCGCACGTGGCCCACGCTCAGGTTCAAGCTCAAGCCCAGGCAGCACAACGGATGGTTCGAGTCCCTATCTTGTACCATGAAAACGTCGCCCCCAGACCCATGCAAGGAGACGCTAGTAACTCAGTGTTAACTCGTCACCAGCTTCTACATCAACTTCCCGTGAATTACTCACCACCGTTCCAACACCTTGCACCATCAGCTCGGAACCCAGTTACAAGTATTGTAACATAACATGAACGTATCATATTCACAGTTTACTCGGATAGTCTTTATTTTGGACGCTATGAGACCGTCAATGTAGTGATTATGATGTTCACACGTGCAATGTACTAGCAAAATGTTAACATTATTATATACGTTTATTAATATAAGTATTTCAAAATATTATGTTATGTGTTATATATTATTACCAGATGACAAAATGTGGACGCGTGTAATGTACAGAATAATTTGTATAGTGTCGTACATTATCCAAATTTGATTAATGCCACTTTTATCGTAACCGGCCTGTTTGTAACAAACAGAAAATGGTTTTCTTTGGCGTTCCGGGGGTGATACCCGTAGAATGTTTCTGTTGGTGATTAGCGCTTGTCTTTAATTTGTGAAACATTATACACAGAATGGTGTACAAAAGCGTATTATGTTCGTATAGCTTTGTCTACTGTAAAAGTTATCTCCTTTCTACCACCGGCTTCTGACGCGTGAAACTGTAACCTATATTCTGATTTTCATAATGGACAAAGTTCATCTGTTTGAATGCAACTCTTCTTTGACAAAAACGTCAAGGAATGGAATCAGATAATGGCAAACCAGGCCGTGTTTCTCTTTTATTTCATACTTTAAGGACATAGACTTGTCAACGTCAGTTTGTTGACCAATATTGCATCCACCTCCTTTGTAAAAATGTCTTATGGCTAACACTATTTCCCTTAGAACAATCTAGTGGACGTTACTGACTTATTGCTGATAAATAACTCCCGTTTCATGTTGAACACGTCGCATAATTTCTACCGACATCCCAATTAAAACCAGTGTCTGTCATTGGTCGAATGTGCGCGTGTGATGAACTGATTGGTTAATGTTTATGGCTGTAGCTTAGGCTTTGCTGGTCATTTTAGGCAAATAAGCGTTGACATATCCTCAAAGCAGTCACTGAATCGAATATGAATTGAATTGAATTGAATTTGGATTGAATGGTGGTTTCAACTGAAGAGGCACTTCAATGCGAATGCCTGCAAGTAAAATAGGCTGCTCATTGCCGAAAATGACTGGGGGTAAAAGATCACAATTGTTCTAACGGGATGGCAAACAAATGTTTTAGAATGTTAACCAGTAACAATTGGATTGACTCATTACCAACATCACTTAAAAAGTAGATTTTTTACAAAATCACGCAGTAACACACTTGTAGTATGTCAGTCAGAAGTACAGTGTTGAAAAGATTTGTTCTAATGAATAAAAACGAAATGAAAATAGCATGAGAAATGTTTGAACTTGTAAATTACTTGATCAATCAATCGATTGTGAATTAAAAACGTACTTGTCTTTATATACTCTGAGAGAACAAATGTTGATGACGGGGGAATTATTTTCTTATCGCAACTTTATCCCAAACTGACAAAGTAATCAACTTTTGAGATCGTTAAAAACTACACCTTGATTGATTTACTGGTCACATATATTCCGTTTCGTTTGTCCATTTTTTTAAAGTCACCTGGCTCGTCTAAAAAATCTCATGTTACCTGACTAGCGTTTTGAGTTATACAGAAGAGAACCAGACTTTTTCTCCTTCCTACTTCAGTTAAGTTAAAAGGAGTTGGTTTAAAGTTATGACAGAATACTTTGTTGTTATCGTAATCTATATAAAGACAAACAATTTCTACCCCTTAAAGAATTGTCCTTTCCCTTTCTTTTCGAACGTTTTGTCTCGCCAAACCATGTTCCCCGTATCACAGCAATGGTTACTACGTGTTAATTAGCACTTACTAAATAAGAACCGACTATTCTTATTTCCTGCCTCATTTTTACCTGATTTCACAGAGAGAAAAACTACCACAACGTCCTTAATTTACCAAAACTGTACTAAAAGTTGTATATCCTATACGCAGGTATACAAACTCAGTCTTCTATGCGCTACTAGTTAAAACCGTTTTAGTCTTCCATTTTAAATGAAACCGTTACCATTTTTCCCAAACTTGCAATTCTTCCACAAACTCAGAGTCTTGACCATTATCTGATAAGCTCTTTAAATATCAGTCATTTGAAAAGACTACCTGGAGCATTGAAGCCAATAGCACTGCATACACCCCACAGCTGTATTACTCATAATGGCTAATTTGTCGGCTTCTTAAGTGTATTGCATGCACTCAGTCTCACAATACCAATCTGTCTCAGTTCCGATGAATCTTACAAACCCACAGACGAGTTTGAAATTATCGTTGTACCATACATCATTCTGTCATGCATTTCCTCAAGAAACTGCACTTAATAGAGCAGACACTAGCGATAATGATACATCCGTTGACGGTTTTTTTCCCCTTGCCTCCAAATCCGGCAGGGAAGTGCTTATGGCGAGAGTATTGCTGGTACTGTATCCACCTGGGGACATCAAAGAAACAACGGCAGCAGGTCGAGATTACCGGTGAAGCGTCTCCGGAAGATAGCCGTTTACTGGGCTCAAATGACGCGCTCAGATGAAACTCGATCCCCGCTAAAATACGACTACCGTCCGGACGTAGGTTCCAGTGCTTTATGCCACAGTATACACGAGAAGCAAGCGATTAGAAAAGATGACATATACAGCGGAGTGTTTGCCAATTTGCTGTTTTTATCTCCTTTTTTTATTTTGTGAAAAACAATCTCGTACATATTTCTCCTCGATTACAAAACCAATTGCCCGAAGGAGTATAATGTGGATCTGGCTAGCCTGAATAAACTGTCTATTAAGAAGTCTCATTTGTTATTTACTGATACAATGGAAGAAGAAAACAACAACCCATCTTTATATTTATTTAACAGATCTTAAAATCTAAAACAATACAATACGCATTTGGTACAAACCACTAATTACAATTTTATGATTGTTGATATAAAACATGTCATGTGAGCGACAAGCGTAATTAAGATACTTTTTAATGGGGGGGGGCACAAAGAGTGCACTATGTTGTTTTTTATTGGGGGGCACTTCTGGCGAATTAAAAGTGCATTTTGCGTTTGAATTTGTTTAGAAACTAGACCCTAATCTTCGCAATGCCTGGTGGTATGCCCGTTTTCACCGCTCTTATGGGTCGTCTACTATTTTTATTTGACGATCTGACGTGGAGGTAAAAACAAACACATCTGCGTCACAAACACTGGGAGATACTGCATACACGCTTATTCGGGTCATTTTTAATCACAAAGCTCCAGATTGCAAATGGGGGCGGATCCCCCTTAGTTATACGTTACTGATGTGCACTAAGAATCGTCATTGAACACCGTCCTTTGAAGATTTGCTACTGTTCCAGTTTTCGTCCTTCGGGACTGGACATTTTGAACCGACCATTTACGAATACTGTCCTTGGTGGCCATCTTGCTGTTATGATTAAGCTCGAAAAGAGGTTGATGTTCTAAATAGTCTGTTATCAAAAACTACATCCATTGCCAGTGAGTATAATCTTCAAGACAGTAACCCTGAGAACCTGACTACTGTGTAGGATTCTTAACTGTTTGTTGTGGACATCAAATTCACAAGGCATTAGAGAAGAAACATTTGTATTGATAATTCTTGATTACTGAATGTTTATAAGTTTTCATGATTGAACCAGAAACTACAACCAAGGCTTCATCTTGCCTAATTTCTCTGACTGACTATTATTTCAATAATTGACCCTCAGCTTTCATTCCTAAGTTGATGAATTTTGTCCCGAGTCTCTCAAAATAAATCAAGATGGCTTCTCAGACTGCAATGTAGATGAAGCCCTCGTAGTAACGCGCACAATTTATTTTAACTGTTTGTTACATTTGTGTTTATTGACGGCTATACATGGGTCAACCTCATTAAAGTTGCTATAAATATATAAAATACAAAATCAAACTATTGGTGACTTCATAGTATCTAGTCAAAAATAAACTATTCCATAAGGCTTAGATTGGGATGAGCCAAGAATGGACTAAGACACCGTAACATCGGAAGGCCAAGAACAACGTCATAACAAAAAAAAAACCAAACAAACAAACAACAGACACAACGTCATGCGAATCCTTGCGTTAACTGTGTATTATATCCCACAACGAACTGAATAAAAATAATGGCAAATTATACAATAGACGACTTAATGCTGAAATGATTGCTTTAAACTCGCCGCTCTTATCGTGCAACTCATTAACAACACAAGCAAACTACCGCCAGCGTGTATAGCTACATTTGCTTCTCGATTATTCCTGACAGATGACTGTTAAGATTATGATGTTTAAGTGATATTGCAAATAATTAGACAGAACCAGTCCTAACTGATGTGTTTACCGTTGCGCATCGTGTGAAATTAATTTCATGGATTATGGCTCGGTTGGTTAATGACTGTGTCCGCGATCAATATCAATTTGTCCCAGTTGTTGCCGAGAATGCTACCGTGAATCTAGCCCCAGTTCCCCGTAAGCACTGGGAGGTCGAGGCACTTTATTGCTTAATTTGCCGTGCAGCTAATCAGTATTGTAATTCCAACAATAGTCATTTTTCTACCACAGACTGCTTTGTTTCAATTAGGAGTTAATTGTTACACTGAAAGACGTCTAGCGGTGTATAATGCCTCTGATCGCGTCTACATCAGGTTATGTTTGCATTGATCATTAAAGACCAGGGTAGGACTAATAGCAGGTAGATCAGTTGAGTTCTTTGTTAAGTAATGTTAAATCAAACCACTAAGGGACCCCTGCAAGAACAGCTACAACCAGTTGAGACAGCAATCAGTTTAACTCATCAACAGCAAAATGACTAACGTCAGACGGTAATCAACAACCTGAACATTAAGAACAAGAACAACAAGATTAAGACCAATACCAAGACCAAGAAAGAGAACATTAAGAACAACAAAATACGAACATTAACGACATTAACAGTAGCAGTAGCAGCAGCAGTTAGAACTATTACAATTTGATTAAACAATACCATACACATTTTCAGCAGACGGTTTAATCAATAATTTTTGTTTTACATCAATGTGTAGACACAGCTAAGCTATGGTTGTGTATGCCGCGTGCAAGCCTCTCCAAGACGTCGTTCAGTTTAAGGTGTTTTTCTTCTTCTATGGAAGAGAAGAGTATTATGTTTTGTCATGATAATACCCAGCCGAAGAGTATAAACTTTCGCCGATAAAAGATTTCATCTTGGAATTGGCGTTTAAATAGGATCCTATTCCCCCTAATTATTTTTCCAATTTGGACAAAATGTGGCTGATTCCAAGCTCGTAATACTGCCCTTGCCACGTCGATTACCCAGTCAGATATTCTATTTCACTTTGTCATGTACGTACAAAAGTCATCATCATTTCCATCAAGAATACCCCCCGGCAATGTAAGTTCATCCCGCCCAGTGTTTATCTTTCTTCGTCGCATTTTTTTTTTTCATCCTTTCCACTGAGACGAACGTCGGTGGGTTTTTTCCCCTGTGCCTGCCCGTCCCTATAAAGAACAGAGACTATGGCATTTCCAATATAAAAAAAGTGCAAAATAATTAGAAATGATTAGGGTCCTGTAACGGTGAGATTAGTCCTAACAAGTCTAATGGTAATCACAGCCATTTGAAGCTATTGGTTTCTGTCAGCAATCCTCGTTGTATTTCCTTATGGTTCTAGGCTAACTGTACAAACACACGTCTATCCATCAGGGGTGTGCTGAACACTAAGCCGGCCACAAATTGACGAGTAAAGTGCGTTTCAGGACCACTCACTCGTCAGCAGTTTGTTCTGAATTACCGCAGGGGGGATGAAATTCCATCTACCTGCCCCCTTTCTCCCATAGCGGCGATGAATAAATTATCAATTGGACCAAAATTATATTCTCGTCCACCAATTGTGTAGATTGACTAGAATCAAACCTGAATTGTCAACGCAATTTGCATTCATTATCTGCCAGTAAGGTCTACTTTGCGAT
This sequence comes from Pisaster ochraceus, assembly GCA_010994315.2. Classification (NCBI taxonomy): domain Eukaryota; kingdom Metazoa; phylum Echinodermata; class Asteroidea; order Forcipulatida; family Asteriidae; genus Pisaster; species Pisaster ochraceus. The sequence goes on along the minus strand of CM021536.1, from coordinate 18,031,332 downwards.
GGAATCAAACCCATAACTAGAAAAAGACATATATTGTGTTAGACTTATAATTATGATCACCGCTTGTGATGCTATTGGTAATAGTCTATTTGCAATCTGAATTTCAACAATAATATAAAGTGTAATTAATTATCATGATGCTTCACGGAGGCTACGGAAGCAATTGGCCCCAGTCATTGCCTTCGTGCCCCTTGAAATGTTCCACCACCAGAAATCTACAATTTCATTGGCCCTTTACAACAGAGAATCCCCCAAACCTTCAACAACCTTTTTTACAAAACAACATCAACATGACGCTATCACCCAATTCAGTGAATAACAACGTCATGCCAAGGAAGAAAACAATCATGTTGCTTCCTGATCAAAACACGTGTATTTAAATAAACATTTTCATCACTGCCATAATTGAAGCAATCCATTAGAATCCAGTAGAATCCAGTACAACGTTTCATAACACAACTCAATCAGCAACAACATTTATGTAGCCAACATTTTTAGTATGCAGATTTTGTTGGTTAAATGTAACCATCCGTACATTGGCTTTGGATTGAAATGATGCATATGCCCGGGGAATCAAAGAGAATTTCAGCCAATATAAGTCAAGATTCTGATAAAAATCATAACATTTATTTGAAATTTAATATATGTTAAGCTAACTAGGATAAACAGTTTGCTTTTGGCTGAATGCAAACAGCGCATAGGCATTTAACATTTTGGAAGTAAACCCATTCATGGTAGACTTTGGTTTTTTTTTAATGAATTTAAAACTAAAGTACGATATTACAATCGAAACAGTTGCTCGACAAATCCTTGCGTTCCTTGCTTCTATTCAGGCCGCCAGTAAGCCCGAACTACAACCGGTAAGAACGTGATAGGAAGCGACCCATCGCCAGGCTACCACCAAGCCTGGGTCACCACCACCGGCAAGACCGTGGGTAATATCGGAAGAGACCCATCGCCAAAAGTAAGGACGGTCTTATCTCAATCAGTCAGATTGCCTCCCAATCGCACTCCAGTGCCCCAAGCAGATGACAACACCAGCAGCTTTATGACAGGCAGCCGTCAAGAAACCAGGCCATATTAACGGCTTTGACAGCAATCTTGCTAAACTAGGGTTGCTGGGCTCAACCGATCCACTCTCCCCTCTATAGTCAAATAGCAATTTGGGAAAGAGACAGAAAAAAAAGCAATTTCTTATTTGCGAATTGAGACACATGTAGCTTCGGCTTCCATATGATTGCTTGGGGAGTAATGAGCATTTTACAAGGATGCATTAAGTTTAGAATAGAAAAGAAATGGCCGTCAGCGGGTACAGGTTAGGGACATTGCTTATATAGCTAATGAAGCAGTTCGTAAAAGCTCCGGCAATATGAGACTCAAAGAACACTCAGAGTTGTTTTCCTTATTAGGAAGAAAACAATATATTGATCTTTAAGAAGAAAACAAAAAACGTTTACTTTCATCAAGAAGTACTGAATAACACGAAGGCCATATTACTTTTTAATAATTAGGTCTATTAATAAGTTAAATCATTTTGCAGAGAAAAAAAAAGCCAAAGAATCCAATCTCGTTTTGTAATTTTCGTTCAGTTTTGCTCATTCAGGCAATGTTACACAGTTAATATTAACAACTTGCACAGTAGGTGCTACAACTTTAAAAGAAAAGATATAACATTGTTTTAAATAACTAAATACGTTTTTCCAAAATGTTTTAATGGAAACAAAAACATGTAGGCCTATAAGTAATTGACACAACGACTCAATTTTAAGCCGACTTCGGGGAGGTAAAACAATAGAGCAGTGTGGCCTTCCCATGTTTAATTAGATATGTTTAATCCCGTGGGCTTAATCCCGTGGGTTTTGGAAAAGATTGTTGCCAATTATTTCAGCGGTTGATGGATCAAACAATTGAACTGATGAGAAATCAAGTTATTTGCAATAATTTCTCTGCTTTAATGACGCTGTATTCAACCAAAGTGACATTGAAAACCAACAATGCTCTTAATCATTAGTTTATGGTTTTTCCGGCAGTAAAAGTGCTGACATTTCAAAGGTTGCTGATTATTTAACTTCTGTGAGCTTTTAAGGGCAAACATAGGCTTTCTGTGGGGGTTGCAGTACAAGACAAAAATAACCTCCCTCCAAGTATAAAAGAAACATTAGGAACGAACCGTGATAACATCAGAACTGCTTTGCAAACTTGAGTTGTTTTTTTAGATTGTAATTACTCTCTTTTGGGGAGAGATGAGACGGTGAAGAAAAAAACCCGGGACCTCTGCTGATTAGCGAGTAATCAGCGTGATGCACCCGGCACAAAACTACTAATCCACGGTATTGCAAGGCTTCCCCAACGCGGTGATGAATCTATTTATTACGGAACTTCACTGTAATGATGTACGGCGTGCAGTCAGATCAAACGCTGTAGGGCGATTAAAAACGAGGGTGGCATGGACAAATTTTTAGATGTTTTATTTATCTAAAAAATAACAAAAACATTGTTTCAAAATGGCGAATTCGGGACACTATGCCTATAAGATTATTTTATTACCAAAATGAACCGTTGTTAGAGTATTTATATAGGAAGGTCAAAACACAAACAAGTAAGGATATTTATTAAGCGATAGGTTTATCAAGAAGCAAAATACAACAACAAACAACCTCCAAACAAAAACGAACAACCCAACAGCACACACACACAAACTTCTCGTTAGTTTAAACGTTGATCAAACACATTGCAGTTTGATTCAAAGTACACTTTGAAAGTAAGTGTATCATTGAAAATAAGAGGAAAATTGTGTCGAAAATTTGACAACCCAGAAGGCAAATTGCACGCTGCTACTGTATTGTTTAAAATAAAAAATACAATAAAAAGGGGGGGGGGGTGGTTGCCACAACAATAAGCTTACAGTTTAGCTTATGTTTACGATAGGCTCACATTTTAAGTCAATTTCTTGTTATCACTTCTGAGTATTTGGATAAAGGAAAAGGCTGAATAAAGTCACCGATGTGCTATCCTTTTTCATTTAGCTGCAAAACAAGCCAACAATTACATTTGTACTACCATTAATGAAGCCAGAAACGGAGACTAGTTGGCTAGATGCAGACATGATGCGACCCATCACCTGGTGGTAGAGTTGCCTTGAGTCTAACTACATCGGCAAAGCAGGCTGTTGTATATCACTCCACGGATTTCAGACTCGCAAAGCGAGCACGGAGCATCCTCTTTTGTGCTGGGAAAGTTGGGCAATTCTGCCTACAATAGGAAACAACTTGCGGCAGTTTACTGGGCCATGGCCGGCTCCATATAGTCTTGCCTCGAACAATGGTTCCACACGTCATTCATAAAAAAGACAAAAAAATGCCGAAGTCAGACGAAGAAATGATTTAAGGCTTCATACATACTGTTGGGGAATCTGGATTGAAGAGTGTAGACTGATAAATGTATGTCATATAATTATATACACTCCACAAGTATAGAGAGTAAAAAACTGCCCATCCATCAAACTTAGAGAATGTGATTGAAAGATTAGTATAGCAGCACGTATTATTATACAGTCAGGAGGTTTACGTGTTGCTTTTATTAAAGTGCTAAATAGGTGGTACTCCCACTGTTATCTCCCTCTCTCCCTTCCTAGGCACCGACCCCAAGAGACAATAGAAATTATTTACAGGTCTATGTTTACATCCTTGATCTCCAGATCATGTCTACATTAATGTGACGGATGAAAAGTACAACACAAACATGGAGTTAAAAAAATGCTACTGTTGATTAGTACCAAGAGAAACAACATTACTGAAAAGCAAACAAACTTTAGATAAGAGAAGTCAAATTGGGAAGAATAACAAAACAGATAAAGAACTAACTGAAATTAAACTTCCCCATTAGTGCCGGGGGAAAAATATGAATAAACAACCTCGCTCCACAGTTACTGACTATTAGTAGTATATTGTATATACAAATTCGTAGGTCTACCTTGTATTTCGTTGTTATTCATGACTGTAATTAAGCTGTTCGATTTAAGTTTTTTCTTCTTCAAATTAACATTTTGAGGAAAGGTTTATGGACGTAGGCTAGGTCTACTCTATTGGTCAAAGTCACTAGGATATGTCAACAATTGTTTTATGTCCCACTGGGCATAGCCCCCTTTTGGGTACACATGACCGATACCTGAAGCTGACGGATACTCAATCTTTACGGAATCATATTAAGATTCTTCTTGAAGTATGGATTGAAGGCAGTATACTTGGTTTGAAAGACACGGCTTCTCAATTGATAAATAACCCAACTGACAATTAATGGGTTTCATTCACTGTCACTCTGAGACTACCTCGTTAAGAATCAACAAGATGCAAACATCTCACAAGAAAAGAAATAGCCAAGACATCTTCAAGATGTGACGCTTCCGACCAGTGAGCCCTCCTGTTACAACCCTGAAAGCATGGTCTCTAATGAAGAGAGGTTAGCAGTTAAACGTTAATAAGGCTGAAGGAGTGAGGGACAGAAGATAATGCCGGCTTCATGGTCCCTGGTTGGCGGGGGAAGGAACTCACAGCAGACAAGTCGGTGCTCCGCTACCATAAGGGATCATCAGTAGACTTTGTTATGAACAAAAAGCTCGACCGACAAGGTCGCCTGCTAAATGTACAAGAGTCTCCAGGTCGAGTTACTTAATCGACCTGCTTACGACTTCGATTGTTTCTCTTCTACACCGCTAGTAAAACATAAGTGGGCTTAACCCGGGCTAATCTCACCAATCCCGTATGTCTTGATCCGCTATTGTACTTGTGCCGCCATAATGGCCGGGAGTCTTGCTGCCACTTAAATGGTGATTGTAGTACATGTATTTATGTTTGTCATTTTTACGGTACAGTCAATTTGTCTATCTTCCTCGACCTCTACTGGGATAGTGCAAGGCTTACTCTCTGCTCACCTTGAGGACACGGTGGTACATAGGGGGAGGTGGGGAGGTGGAGTGGGGTGGCCCTCAAGTGAACCTATTTCATTATACATGCATTGTTCTCTAATCTGCACTTAAGGACTCCAGGTTGCTTCTAAGTAAACGAATGAATAAAAGACAAAAACAACATCAAGCTTTCTGTTGGAGAACTAAGACACTTATCTTGTATAAGCAACAAGAGTTCGTTTAGAATAACTGTTTTCGTTTCAATGACCAATGCACCGGTTGGAAATAAAATTAGGGCCTATACATAGATATATATATATATATATTAAAAATAAAAATAAAACCCAGGTTGACATTTTGAATGAAATATTATTATGACAATAAATTGTGTCCCCAAAATACGGAGCCTATATCAAAGTATTTTTCATCAATAATTCAAATCAATTCTCCGGAGGGTTGGTACTGGTAGGGAATTCACAACCAGTGAACTTCCAGTCTAACACCAATCAATGACCCTGATTATCAACACTACACTTTGTCTTTAGATTGCTTGAGCAATGTCCCAATTGGCGGCTAGGGCTACGACTACATCGCCACATCAACATGCGTCAAATATACGTCCTTAGCAACACCCTTAGAAACAGTCGTAGCTGTAGCCGTAGCCGAACATTTAGATACCGCCTGTTGAATAATATTACAATCATCATGACCTCAGAACCTAGGACCGTATCCTCCTTCCAACGCCTCGTTCAACCAAGTCATTGATCGTTGGAAAAATACTGATCCTTAATTGAAATTCGTTCCTCTGTACAATACGCAATATACACTGAAAAAATTAGCAATTGCGCCCTCTTTCAATCACTTTCACAAAAAGTTACAACTCAAACATGAGGGCGCCCTTGTGAGAACTTACACGGAGCTGTGCCCCAAGTACACGGACCTGAACTTACAGACAGGGCAAAGTTCGCAGAAGAACCATTTTGTTGATTGAGGCAGATCTTGTCTGGTACCCAAAACTGTTTAGTACATGAGTACCAGTTCATATCGGCTGCTAGTCGACGAATTATACTAGCATGTAGATAACACTGATTTGTATGCATAGTAGCTTGGGTTTACTTCAACAATGCAGGAAGTACCCAACAAACACAGATATAGCTGAGGAAACTTAAATAAATAAGATTATTCTGTTTACCTTTACTTCAAGAGAATGTCTTTGAAGACTTAGCCAAAGCAATAGCCAAATACGCAATAGCCAGATGCACAAAGTTCCCAAATCAAGGGATCGTCAATGAAGACGAAGTGATAGCCAATACGCCCAATTCTGAAATCAAGGAAATCTTGTTGAAGACTTAGCCCAAGGGATAGCCAACAGTGCTGTAGTCGAGTTCCTGTTAACCGAGTCCGAGTCTGAGTCCCCTTCGGTCTGAGTCCGAATCAAACAATATGAATTGACATGTGTTGCTTCAGTTGTTTAGCAGCAGCTTTCTCAATGAGTTTTGCAAAGAGTCCACAAAAAATGGACTTGAGATCAGTCTAGAGTCCTCCAGCACTGATACCCAGTACGCCCAATTCTCAAACCAAGGAAATCTTGTTGAAGACTTAGCCGAAGTGATAGCCAAATATGCCCAATTCCCAAATTCAAGGAAATGTCACTGAAGTCTCAAACACAGCCACAGCCAACTACTATGTGTAATAAGCCACTGTGCGGGTTGGATTTGAATAATGTCTGTTACAATGACTTGCTTTGTAGTCACAAGTTGCTGCTCCAATTTGAATTCCTCAAACTATAGAGACAGTTGCTTTGGTTCAGGGCAAGCTTGTTTCAAAGTTATGTTAGAGACAGCAATCGCCAAACTTTGAATGAATGTGTATCGCACATTGGACTAGGATTTGTCCATCCTTGAGATTGCTATTCAAAGCTTGCTCGAACCATTTGACATCCTGTCTCTACAGTCTGAGGAATTCAAATGCAGTAACTTATGAGTTAGGAAGTCACTGTACCAGACTTTATTCAAATATACCTTGCAAATGGTTTATTCCAAAACAACTTGGGCCAGAGCTAGGGCTAGACAGCCCTTTGATGCTTACATGCACATTACATGTATGCACAAGTAATGCAAATATGAAATAGCAAAATTGGCTCGGCAAATTAATCTGTCATTCATTCGGTAAATAGACCTTATCCTTATGCATTGATGACATCAAGCCGCCATCTTAGAGGTAAACCGGTGATGAAACAATGGAAATACACAGATTTGTACGCACGCTGCCTTTGGCCAATGAAGAACCCACTTTTGACCTCTAGGCGACATCGCCCAACTCAAATGACGTCATATGCATAAGGTCTATAATGTCTTCCTAATTGAATGGATTGTAAAAACAAATCACCATGGTAATACTCACATATATAGGACTAGCAGTCTATGATGTACCATCATCATGCTTCCATGGCAACACTTCTTTAACACACACATTATCTACACAATATCACTAATCTATTACTTTATTATTAATATCTTTCTGCAATCAAGAAATCCTGAAGAATCTTGAAGAAGTCTGAGAAGATAAAAAGAAATTATAAAAGAAATGTTGATTATAATCTCACAACAAAGTTTTGTTTTCTTAACAAAGTTGGGTTTTATACTGTGATGGTAAAATGTATACAATAGTTTTAGGAGATTGCATTAATACAAATTGCATTAATTCAAATGGACATGTTTAAACACTTGGTGCTTAAATCTTGTAAATAGTTAACAGAAGGGACTGGGCATGGCAAAGGAAGAACACAAGCAAGATTATCAATCCGTTCATAAAATACACAGCCTACATGTAGGCCTAATGAGAAAGCAATAAAAAGGAAAAGGGTAACACCAATACTAGGTATTTTACAAGATTATAATGACAGAGAACCTGTGGGAAATAAGTCACAAAAAGTAGCAACAGTACTCAGAAGAGGTGAATACAAATTATTTACAAATATGCAGACAAAAAAGGACCACAACAATTACACATATCAATGGCATGTTGTTTGACAACTGTTGTCCCTGTTCATGCCAACCTTGATTGCTGGTACTAGACTGGCCTGAAGTAGCTAAATAGCTACTTATTCCATCCGATGAGTCACAAGTCAAGAGAACAATTATTATTTTACACAATTTGTGTGGATAACTGACTAACTTTACAACTGACCAAAGTCAGACCAGGTAGCATGGAATTGGTGGGGTCAACAGTTGACAGACACAGTCTACTTCATAAAAAAACAAATTGTGCCAGCACTGTCCCTATAAAACAGCACTGTGAATTCAGATTGCATAAAGTATAAAATCAGAAAAATATAATGAAATATTTTATGACAACTCAAAAAGAAACATGGGGAAAAGTTACAATGTATAGTTGTGACCACAAGAGGGCCTCCTATTACAAAATAAGTATAGCAGTGTGTACAGCCATGAATGACAGCTTTATACGAAAACCAAGACTCAGAAAAATTGTTAAGAAAAATGATTAATTAAAGCTGTTTGATTCAGTGAACACATATTTCGAAGCACTCAGTATACTCTAAATCCCCTCATGTACAGAAGGGATTTACAACAAACTGACAGTTTTGATAAAACCACTAATATAAACTCACCTGTGATTTCAGCCACCTGAACAGCTCAACGAACAGAGCGGAAAACGTGTGTACGTAAATTAATCAGCCCATCACTTGAGGGCGCCATTCACAACGACCGCTGCCATCAGCATGACTACTACACGTAACTTGCGAACGGCAGAACGGCTGACAGGGCAAGGTTTCCTCAGGCCGAGTCAACTTCAGCTAAAATTACTTGGTGCTATTTGAACTGAACACTAATCTTACAATGTTTTTATTTTTTATTTTACAAAAAACATACCACACAACCGACCTGTGAGTGTTTTATCAGATTCGGTGATAACGGAAATCAATGGCCACCGAGAGTTATTGTCAGGGATTATGTGCATGTTCCGGGGTTTATGTCAACTTTAGTATTGCATTCTCTTGAGAACCCTGAGAGTTGCAGGAATTGGTGATTATAATTGATGAGCTTCTTGATCAAAACTACATCAATATAACAATCTTCAATAACTTTCGAATTATGCACGTTGTTTTTGTTAAATCAACGATGCAACAAACGGACAACATTAATTGTGTTTGAAGATAACAATTTGTTGACTTTTTATTTACATAAGCTTCATGAAATCTTCAATCTTAACGTTGTTTATCCCTTGTTCTTTTTTATGTCTTGACACCTATGAAACAATTATTGGTGCAAGGCTACCTTGATTCTACTGGGTATAGGCTTGCCCCTTCTGAATTATTTCCATGACAAACGACAGCAGACATACCGGTCGTTAATATTGCTACAACCAGCTGACTGCAACCACTCACAACAAGAACAACAAGCTCATTAGTACCGTTCCGACATCAATAGATGGATGAAACTGTCTGCTGCCACCTATCGACGAAACCTCACTATCACCTGTGCCAGGCAGGATGGACCAAAGCCGGACAGAAGAGCAAAATGCAGACTAAACCAAGGTCCCATTTCGCTAGAGGAGGATCACAGGAACCAACCACTACAGGATGGAGGGGAGGGGCACAACGCCAAAACATGGACGGTAGTGGGATTCAGGATAACCTTAAAAAGACTCTAAACTCCGTTGACATCCAACCAATATTTGTCCTAAGCTCTGCATCAACTTATAATTCTTAACTCCTACCCAAACAAGAACCAAGAGTAGTGGCAATTTATAAAATAGACAGATTTAATAACTGATTGTACTTCTTTTGAAGTCACTTTCTGCTTATTACGTTATTTTAATCAAAACAAAAATGAGACATGCGATTGTTGTTTAAAAGACCCATTATTTATCATGTTGACATCAACAACTATGAAAAACATCCTACGTTATTTAAGTTCACGTCGCTCGGCAGCCAGTGTTGTTTGTCAAAAAATACCCCTGAAAATTGGCTCCAAATGGGGCGAGGGGTTTAGTCCTGCAGAGGGCTAAGTGGTTACAATATCATCCCTAATCATTCACACAGCACGAGGCTGTTTCCCGCCAAACCAGCGCGCGCGGGAATAATTGGCGCGGTGCAGAGCCAATCATAAGTGTAGTTGGCAAACAAGGGAGTCAAGTTGCATAGTAAGAAGAATTGATCATATTAGAGTCGATCATCTGATTCATATCCCGTCCTTGATTGCGCGGAGTAATATCAAGTCATTTACGACGCCCCCTCACCCCAACCTCGTACCTGTCCTGACTGTTCCCTCTGAAGAAGGGCGTAGGATCTTAAGGGGTCGACAAGCCCAAACGGGAACACATCACTTGTCTTATCTCTGATTTGAGGGTAAAAGTCTGGGTTACGATCATTAAACGATCTGTTATGATGAATTTCGGTATACAGAAGGCATGTTGAGTTTAAGCTACTGGCAATTTGAAAGTGGCTTGAAGGACGCAATGAATCTTATCTTACAAATACAACACCATATCCTCTGAACCTACGATAACTGTGACCAGCTGATAAAACAGGATTTGTCATTAAGTTTAACACAAAGGCACAAGATGGAAACTTGACAATTTGGGAATTTTGTTGATTCTGAACGTCAGCTGATGATTGTTCCAACAGTAAAATGACACACACAAACGGCCCAGGGTAAATATTTTGATCAACCCAATGGAGCCAAAGCGAGGCTAGGAGTGGAAAAGTATAAATCCTTTTTAATTTGAATTTTGAACAGTACTATTTTCTTTGTTTATATGCCCTACATCTTGTTATCAAAGTTTTTTACTAGGGTCGACTGCACTGCCATTATATTGAACAAGCTAACTGCAGAAATATTGTTTATTAGCGTGGGCAAACTACGGGGGTCCGATAACCGAAATGAGTCAATCTTTGTTTCAAACTGCAGCAGCGTGGGTACATTTTGGGTCGCTGCACTGTTAGCGACAGACAAACAAGTTCATAAAAATTTCATACGAGTGCAAATAGGCCCCTTAGCTTTTGTCAATTACGTGTTACAAAATACAGTCACCAACGGTAAACGTAGACTCTCTGATCATTCACAAAATACTCACTGTAGAATAGGAAGATAACAGAATGGAGACCAAAGTAAAAAAAATAGCACCCATGGTCTGCTTGACGCTAGGCAAAGTAAAGCACAAAGACAGCTCCATTGACACTCTAAGCAATGCAGCTGTTGTTTCTCTTCCATGCGAGTACATTATAGTACCAGACTGAGGCTGAGAGCTGGTAGTCTGGCACCTTGCAGCAAACTGTTACAATAATCCTAATAAGGCAATGGGTGTCATACTGCCCATTGATACACGCCCCTCCCCCGTCCTCATTCTTTGTGAAAGTACAGCCATATTAATCAATCGTGACTTTCATATCGAGCCCGAAGGCAGTTTGACCCGCACAAATCATGACATCACGGGCCTTTGTGAATTTTAGACAGTATTTGCTAAAATTCGTTGAAAAGAATCATCGAATAAATGCGGTCACGGTGACAAAGAAACTACTATTTCCATTAGTTTAAATATTACAAAGGTGCGATTTTCAAAACTAACACCTGCACCGCATACAATGATCTATTTAAAAACTACTATTCACAGGTTTAATCTAACTTACAATAAACAGCAGTGTTTCGTAAAACCAGTGATGTACTTTTGACTCGAATCTGTTGAACTAATAACAAACTATTCCTGACGCAAGAATAATGTTATAGTGTAACTGCGGTTCCAATTCATGGAATCTTTTAGCAATGTTTGTCAAAAACTTTTGTGTCAAAAAAAATAAAAAAATACAAAATACAAATCATTTCCAATTGTGGTGCTACCATGTCAGTTTTTGAGAATAAGCAAATCTGTTAATCAACAAACCTTTCAGTTCATGCTATGTTGATGTAAACAATGTAAGTTCAAATGATTACTTACCCCAAAATACAAGTTAGTTTATACTTTACATTGTAATGGAATTTACAGTTTTATTTTTCGACAAACTTTTAATGGAGTCAGTATAAACTGGAGACGAATTCTAAATCACTTGTTCCCCCAAGCTTCAGCTCTCAATTTACTCATTCCGATTAGATTTAGATTCATGACGTAAATCTAACACAAGACAATGGATACAAATCGAATCTTAACGACATGGCGTTAGAACCCACTGCCTGCCCGTTTATCACCGTCTCCTACGCCATACCTCACTCTCCCAGCCACGGAAGTGTCTTAACAAATAAGACATTATTATTTATGACTTCAATAAAAAGACAAATTAATACGTCAACCCCGACAGACCTCTCTTAATTTTCTCGCTCCATTTTTTTGATTGCAATAGAGCCCAATTGTAGCAGAACATAATTGGTTTTTAATTGGGTGTCCTTTGTATTTCATTTGCACGGGCTCACCGCTTAAATTATACTCATTACCCGTACTAGGCTGTTGCAACTGCGATGTTAATTTTTTCCCCGTGATGACGAAACTCCTAATTGTGTTTTCAATCTGATGTAATGTAGGAGGCTAGATAATCGTCTGCTAGTGAACTAGGTGGAAATCATTTCCGCTTAGGAATTACTTCTTTTTTTTTAGCGTGATTATTGTCGGCTGTTAATGAGACAAGTATAATCATCATGTGATTCTACCATTCCTTATACACTTTGCGTGATTAATTGCACACGTGGCAATAGCCTGTCTTTTACAGGCGATATATCAATAGGACATTGTGTCTATATAACCAACGTAAGAATCAACCTGCTCAGGACATTACCAGATGTTCTAATACCACAACCACAATAAACTCGAAGTATCCTCTTGAACAGGTTGGAGCATGAATTGACTACCGGCACCTATTGACAACTAGAATATGAGTAATTTTAATCTGTTTGCTGTATCTTCAATCAGGATGTCTTACTGGGTTTTTTTTTATTGTTTTTTATGTTTTTAATCACCTAACGTCATTCCAAGAACCTAGTCTCCCCTATACTCTCATCCCATCGTGTCCAGGCGAAATAACCCAAAACAAGAACCTAGTTTCCCCTCTCCCATCCCATCGTGTCCAGGCGAAATAACCCAAAACAAGAACCCAGTCTTCCCTCCCTCGTCCCATCATGTCCAGGCGAAATAACCCCTAACAGTTCTCATCCATACACAAATCGCTTGTTTTAGGGAGCTTAGCTAAAAGGCTATCGGAACGCTCGTAAAAAGAATCATCGCTTTCAGCGAACTAGTCGGCAATTCGGCACAACTGTCGGTGTCTTTGGCCTGAATTAAACCTGCCGGGTTGGCAATTATGGGACTCCATTGGATGCGAATCTCTCATTATATTGATGTGCCTTTAAAGCAGCAGTTTACATCAGATTAATCGCATGTTAAAACTCTCTCTGTGGTTTGAAGTTAAAGGGAACGACTTTGGAACCCTCTTGAAAGTTAAGTTTCCTAATATTTTTAGTTCTTCAGAAATTAAATGGATGTTTTACACTAATAAGCTATTGACATTTAAAAAAAGAATAAAACATGATACAAAAACAACGTAGGTCTATCTTTAATGATGATTCCCTTTAGATTTAAACTCTCTAGGGTGAACTTTTGCTGATTAAAAGCTCTAAAATAGTCTTGTTATCAATACGGCGTCTTCTAATTGCTCTAACGTCCTTACAGATGATGATTGGGTAATAATTGACTAAGAAACGATCACCATAGATACCTGACTGGTATTCAAATCTCTATGACGCAGGACACAGTCTGTTCATTATTTTTACAAAGCATGATTGTCACCATGGGTACCATAATCCCCACCCTCCCCAACAACGCCCCCATCATCGTCATCACCATCATCACCATCCTCATCATTACAAGAACGTCTAGCATCAAGACTACATCTTCACCAATCTTATGTTGTTTCTTCAATACACGCAATCACATCATCTTCATCTGGCTGCGTCCATTCACCATATCACCAGTGATAGTGCTTTGACTGTATTATTTATGGGAATTAAGTTTCTTGCTACTCTTGTCATCCATATTGTTCTCCTTTTATATTTTGGTGATTTGATAATTTCCCCCAGCAATGATTTTTTCTTCCTATAGTTTTCAACAATATACACTGTGTATTATTTGAGATATTTAAGACGCAAACCACTCATGTGTATGAAACCATACACTTATAGGTTTATATTTATTTATATAATAACTTATTGTGCTTTCTTTGGGCAGGCCCGGACAAAGACTTCAGCTCCCCCCCCCCTCCACCATCTACCGCACCCCTCCCCGTAAAACAACTTGGGTTTGACTCTTTTCAATAAGCACTTCTCACTATTTGCACAGCAGATATTATTCATCTACCTGTCACTTTAATGACAGCGCTTTGAACGATCATCATTTTCGCGCCTCTTGGACCAAATTGGCCTCGGAGCAGAAAGTGGCGGGCTTTTTTGCTTTGTGCTCCCCGGCAGAGGAAACTCATTAAAAACCAGTTTGGAGTTTATTTTCCGGAGTTTTATGACGACCTTCTTTTCTTGGACAAGCCGACGATTTTTGCCATTTAATCACCAGTGTTATAATCATAAACGGACAGTATTGGATGCGACAGCCATGTTTGAGAACCAACGTTTAAAATTCCATTTAGGAGTAAGATGATGAAAGCCGGAAACCGAGGTTCAATCCCGTCGAGGAGATTAATGAAGCACAATAATGTGTGTTCTGCAGCAATGCAGTAAAAGAAGACTAAATTGGAGTCGCTGAACATTCTAATTTTCGCTTATTGGCGTCATCAATTAAGCATTGAATTCGGCAAGTAATGTCCAATTTACGTCCGTATTACCTGAATTAACTGGGCTATATCATTAGAGAGTCAAGTTTAAAAATAGATTGCCATGGAAATGAAGTTTCCTAAGTTTCTTATTTTAACATTAAGCATCTTCTTTTTGATATGTCCTTCATTTGATAAATGATTTTGTTGTAATTATTAGAAAAAAGAGTTTCTAACTCAGATACGAAGATGGTATTACTAGAGCGTTATGAATAAACATTAGGTTATAATTAAATATACGCGGCGATCACGTGGTGTTGACAACGCTGAACTGAACCCAAATTATAGCAGTCGATCCTATGTGTTGAAATAAGTTTCTATAGTTGAAATACGTCAGGGAACCCGCCATCTAAAAACTTCCGCGTCAGAATTGCCCCGGATACCGGGTCTGAGGGAGCCTTGCCCATTTCTGGGTCAAACTGACCCGGAATCTGGTCACACACAACACGTAGTTAGACTAGGAGTCTGCGTCAGTTTGACCCATTTCTGGGTCATTTTGACACAGAGTCCGGGTCAAACTGACCTAGAATTGGGTCCGGCCCCACTGGGACCTGAATCCGGGTCAAACTGACCTAGAAACGGGTCCGGCCTTTTGACTCGGATCCGGGTCAATCCGGTAGTTTTTAGAGTGTGACAATGGTCGGGACGTATCATTTTGTCCGTCACAATGAGAGAGTCTACAATATGACAAAGACCTTCATTATTGCACAGCCATTTTGCTTCCAGTACATGATTGTTGAAAGCCAAACCGAGGCTGGGTTATTTTCCCATCTAGCCTCGGTTCCATTGTCTAGAAACAGTCCCAATCTTCATTATGGTTGTTCTGTAGATGATTAGAGAGTCATTTGAAGTGGAAGGTCAGAGGACCTGATGGCGGGACGGTTGAAAAAAGAAACTAAAATTTTAAAACCAAGTATTTTATGTGAAACATAAACATGATTAGCATCGGTAAGACATAAGATCTTGGAAACATCTCTGCAATCACAAAGACATAACCTTTCTGCTGGGAGTTTCCAGGTAATTCGTGTACATCTATATGAATTCTAACACCATGAAACGACTGCAAAAAAGACTACCAACCCTGTTTTATTTCACCATAGCACATTGAAGTATACACTTATTTTGCTGAGGTGGTCTTCGTTCTGCATTGTTGATGCTATGCGTGTGTAGTGAGTGTTATAATGGAGTAAATATAAGAAGACTCGCCGCGACTTTTCTGCCGTTATGTCCCGTGAGACTTTATATCCAAGTAAAGCCGCGCGCGAAATTGAGGTCTAACACCGAAATCTCGAATTTCCACGCCGCGCTAAGCTCTCCGTTATGTCCGACACTTGCAAACATGCTGACGGGCACAGAGTGGAGAATCTTCTCTGCTGTTTCTCGGGGTGTTATTGTTACAATTCTAATTTGGTGTTTATCCTCAGTACCGTAGACCGACCGCGAGGGGGATGGGGGGCGCGATGATACCTTGACGACAGGCCGGCAAATACTCCAACGTATGAATCAACGGTAGCTTTGCCGTCAGTCCCGGCAGGGGATGCCTTGCATAGCCCCGGGGCTTGTTCGGCAGAAAGCCCCGTCCTAATCCACGATTTCGCATATCACCGGGCGCTGCACAATCTCTATAATTACTCCGCAGTTACCAAGGTAATCATGTTTCGATTGCTTAATACACACATTGATATTGGAGTCGGTCGGGTAAGGCAGGCGGTAATCCGTTATTAAATGTTGTGGTGAGCGTGGACGGAACCTCATTATACGGGAGATCAGCGGGTTTTTCCCAGTCAGTTACAGCTAAGCCTCTCGCTGTATCTTCTACTTCTATAGTATGGCTTAATAGGCAAACTGATTGGCAATGTGACCAGTCCATTAAATTTGATGCGGTTCAGAATCCCATGTCTGTTTCATTAGTGAGTTATCAATCTCTTATGCCCCACCGGGCCCGTGTCAACATGGGGAGCGATCGGGTGTGAGATGAGACAAGGCCTTATATGCTTGGATTCCCAGCTCCACCACGCTCAACATGCTACCGGTTTGCTTGTTGAGTCACAACTTTATCCCGTTAGTAGGTAGCGCTGTAGTAACCTTCCTGTAGTTCTTGTCATCTAGTGTGTGCCAACATGTCAGAGTTGAGAGGACTTGTTGACACAGCTAGCTACCGGTTGGAGAGCTGAGACAACTCGTAACAGTTTCGATAATGACTTGAGACAATCATCACAACAACCCCTTTATTTAATTGGTCTTTGTTCTACATAATATGACGTGCCCTTTTACTGCGATCAAATTACACCATCCGAAACCTCCAATGTTTATAGACTAACAGTTTTTAGTTTTGAGGAGTCGGCGTCTAGAGGCTTAAGGTCAAATTAGTTATTTCAATCTGTTCCAATTAAATTCTCTATTTGCGATCGAGAAAAACTAAATCAAGTTTCGGTCAAGCTGATGACTTTTAGCTGTAAAAACTTGTACCGTAATTGTAAGAAACAGGTGAAACTATTGAGATTGATAGTCAAATATTGTAATAACATCTTGCACACGGATGAAATACAACAACCCCCAGGTCTGACAGTTTTTATCTGCCGAGTTTTAAATTCTCCCTCTTCGCACAAGTGTGGGACGTCCTCTCAAATGTTGCAAACCTAATAAGTCTCTTTCCAATTTCTTTTTCTTCCTGAAATGAAATAACAAATTCTAAGAAAGACCAACCATAAAAGATAAAAAAAAACAATCTGTTTGAAGACATTTAAAATATTCTTATTAGCTGATTGTCAACCCAAACATGATTCGAGTTTGTCATTATTTGGCAAGTTAGCACCTACTACCAGCAAGCTACTGAAAGCTATATTCACAGATTACAAAGCGGTATAATTCCTGGATATACCGTTTTCAATATTTACCTTGTCACAAAGACATCTCAATGAATCTTCTGAGAAGTATTTCAGTCTCAAATATATCTTTTGAAAGACAATGATGTTTAAATCCGCTGCAGACACTTGTTAAAGGCTATGAGTACAATACCAAAACATAACCGTTCAAATACACTTTTTAAAAAGCTTTATGCGAGCACGTTTTCACAACTTAATAATCACTGGTTATATTTCTTGATGTCACATGATTTTAAATGGATGTATTCTACCAAAACACCAACGATGTTTACAAACTCATTTACAAGACCTTAACTATGCCATTTGACTCTTGGTGTAACTTTTTGTCTTTTTCTGAGCAACACGGCAAGTTTTAATAAGGGTCTTAATTTGAGTCCCGCAATACAACCAAACCGGTCGCTAATTGTCAAGATGACGACGGGCTGATCTTACTGCCTCTTTGGTATACGGTAATAACAATGCAATAAAGTCCAGCAAGAAATCTTGGCTTAATTTGATCCCGATTCCAAGTCATACGAAGACGCAATTTCTGGATTGAATTGGCAAGAATTAACTCCGCACTCGAGACTTTCATAATAATAAAAATGTAATAACAACACACACCATGTCAAAACTAAAGCATACATGCATGACGTGTAGCACAACGATTTGGGTTTTATAAGTCCCGCTCTTGATGGGAGATGACAAGTGAAGTGGATTTCGTCTCAAGTTTCAACAAGATTTTACAAGACGCTTCATCCTCCGCTAGGAAAGCCGACACGACTCGTCTTGGGATGGCCATGCTCCTTTCTTCACCATCCACAAATTGTCCTCAATTGCCTCACTATTAAAATCTATACAGAGAAATGATTTCCCATCCAGGGGAAAAACTGGTAAGAGAGGTCCGTAAGAGCGGTTGCCCACTGAGGTCATGCCGTCCACATTTCCAATAAATATTTCGCGATTGATGAAAGGTTTAATTTTCGTGACAGGAAACAAATATTTGGAGGCAGTTCTTTTGACATTTTACACCATGTACTCGGAATTTAGCCCACTCGATCCACTGATATTAGTCGAGAAACAGTAGTTTAACAACTTTACAATAAATGGATGGGACAATAAAGGTTTGGAACTGAATATAAAGTTGATGTTTCGAGAAATCAAAGAGAATATTTGTTACATTGATCTGCAAGTTCAGTAATCTTTTGTTTGGACAGTAACCGTCAGACTCAATTTCATGATTTGTTATAACTATTGTAACTTACTAATAAATGTCAAATCCAGCGGCGTGGCCAGGATTTTTTCACGGGGGGGCACGGGGGCATTGCTTTTGGGGGAAGAGGGCCAGATTTCCTCTATGTTTTATGACACGACATGTATCTGGGTTTTTGTGAGTGCCACGGGTGGGGGAGTACCCCGAAAAAAAAACCACGCCAAAATCGAAGGAGCTTTACAAATAAGACGCATCTAGGGGAAACATTGCTGGAACACAATGTTGAAGTTAATTCTCTGTACAATGTTTTTATTACCAACACAATACTCAAATGCTGACTTATCTTTGTAAAATGTTGACGTATTTTAGCTGCAACTCTGTTTATTTTGTTTGTTCCATGGCTATTATCAATCTTCTTAAAAGAAACAGTGGGTGCGGAAGGAACCTATAAGGTTGTAGCCTTTGTTTAGTCCAGTCTGCTTCATCCATATTCCTCCATATTAGGCTTTAAGAGACCATGGACAGACGTTGTGTTTACTCATTCCTTCCATACATGACGTTCAGATCATGGGTACAGTCTCGTTCTTGCGTCATAACAACCGCCATTCGCTGGCTTGGACCAAATAATTTACATGTGAATTCATGAATTAAATAAATAATTTATTCGCCATTTTAATCCGATTTACATCGGCTGTTCTCGGCGATTAAACATCATAGATTGCCCGCCAAAACTCGGCACAATTGTCTTAAGTGTGTATTGATGCAAATCGGATTGGAAGTATGATTATCACAAGGAGATTGTCTGCTGAGAACGAGGTGATTACACAGTGCTCATTTCATTAGTGTAGTCATAAGGAGATTGTCTGCTGAGAACGAGGTGATTACACAGTGCTCATTCATTATTGTAGTCTCATCCAGTGACCGAGGTCAACTTCTGATCCTCTTGACTCCGTTTGAGTCCACTGCTCAATAAATTGAGATGATTGTTATTGATCAAATTATGAATTCTCTTACTTATGTCAATTCAAGACGCTCTCTGACTGTAGATCGTCCGTCATTGACCCGTTTTGAGTCAATATCCAGTGACCGAGGTCAACTTCTGATCCTCCGTTTGAGTCCACTGCTCAATAAATTGAGATGATTGTTATTGATCAAATTATGAATTCTCTTACTTATGTCAATTCAAGACGCTCTCTGACTGTAGATTGTCCATCATTGACCCGTTTTGAGTCAATATACACTCTTGATTCCAGTCGAGAACAGGCTTTTTCGAGTCAAGACTCCACGTGCAGCTGAGGCATTGACTCATTTTGAGTCAGGTGCAGACTTTTCCAGCTTGTCAATAATCGGCTAGGATTAGATTGTGCTTCTAATAATTATTTTCCGAAATTTTGAGAAGAAAATACCGTGCGTGTCACTAATCCTGCATGGTGACAAGCTTTAAAATGTCGATGGAATAATGTTTCCTATGTTGATAAAATCGACATCACCATATCAAACATTAAGTACACATTGTGGCCCGTTATGAACAATGACATGAGCATAGCGACCACCGGCGTCACAAAGTCACAGCTTGTGTTAAATTGTGACACCTTGCCACATAAAGGTGGGTATACCCGAGTCTTAATGCGTTGGCAAAGTGACGGTTGCGGCCCTAACATTGATCAGTGCTGTAATATCTGACCATAGAGGAAGGAAACTAACAGATGACGAATCTTATGTTTAGTTCTCAGATCAATCGCAATTTGGCTTGTATGTCGTGACACCATTGAACCATAAGCTAACAATGTTACAGTAGCAAACAGCATGCAAATATGGTGACCTTAAACCACTAGCAATCACGCGTCTTGCAAGACGGCATTATTTCCACCTCGAACACTAAGAAAAACTTTGTCAGCGTGCAGTAATTCCACCCAGCAATCAATATCAAAAGCCACGTATAAAAACTGCTTGTGCCTTGAAATCAATGCGCCATCGATTGATGCCAACGTGTATATCTTGATTTAATTGCCCGTGTATAACAGCCTGCCTTTCCGGGCATCACCGCTGTATTAAGATAATTGAGTTCTGTGCGATTTACGACTTAAATCGCCGCTCGCGGCAATTATTTCCCGCCAGCAGTAGCGCGGGTTATTTTGTGTTATATATCCGATACTCCTGAGCAGTTTCTTCTTGTTTTTCCTTCTGGTCGTTCAGCCATCAGACTGTCTCTTGTGATGGAAGTCGATGTAGTTTTTTTTTCTTTTTTCTTTCACTGTGAGGAATTGAGAAGACAGGTTGGAGTTGATGCTGTATGATTGAAGCAACTTAATAAAGTGAAATGATAAATGAGTCACTGTGTTCAAAGGCATCACGCACATAACTCGCCTGACCTACAAAGACACTTGATTTCACTTTCTTTCCTCAGTCATTTTGAGCGAGGTTTCCTTTGTCTATTTCCATGTTATGTTATGTCATCAGAAACCATAAACCACACCATGAAATGTACGATGATTGGTACTATCGAAAAACAAATATTAATTAGTTTCAATCAGAAAGCTAACTGATTATCTATAAATATCCCTGGAGAAAGAATTCCATCTGAATATCATTAAATTATAATAATATGAATAATAATATGAATAATAATATGAATAGTAATATCACAAGCAGTCAATTATATAACGCTTTTCACAAGCAAAGGATACCAAAGTGCTCCAAATTCTATAGGCAACCAGAGCTATGTGAGAAATTCTAAGATCAATTTGACATATATATTTGTACGTGTAGCACCTTGTAATGAATGGTTTAAGAAGGTGCTGTGGCGCAAACTTGAAGCAGCCAACTATACCAGGAAAACTGGAAGCAAACCGGGGCAAATCCCCTTCTCTTATTATGGCGATATTACTGAGTTCTTTTAAGGGCCATTCATACTATAGTCAATGTTTTAAAAATAATTTTTTGACCCACCCAACCCAAATTTTAAATATTGAATGCCTCAAATGAACCAGATATTTTAGACCAGGTGTCCCCAACATCAGATAAAGTTTTCAAATAAATTTGTAGTTTGTCAGGAATTAAATTGACGATCTTGGCCAGCTGAATACTTGTTCTTCTTCTTCTTTTTCAATTGTTAATTTATGTCCCTTTTTAAGAATAGCAACTGAATTTCGATTTTCAGTTATTTCTTGTGACCCACCCACAACTTCGGGGAAAAATCGACATAATTGGACCTGAGTTGCTTAAAGACACAAGTGCCAAGACCGCGACTCGAACCCACACTCTGCTGATAAAAAATACCAGAGCTTGAGTGCAATGCGCTTGACCGCTTGGCCACGACACGTCAACAAAACTAAGTAGACAAATTTTAGTCGGTATTGTGCCATTCCACCCTGTTGTAACCCAGTAATCGTCTTGTCATGCCTAAAAAGGTAAGACCAGATGTTATTAGTCTTGCCATAGAACCATAGATCATTAGAGAAAGGACTTTCTCTATGCATAGATGGAGACTTCTGATGACTGGGTTTGTAAGTAACGGGTCAGGTGTAGTACCGAATGAGACGAGACAAGTGCCTGTCAGCAATTGCCTACCATCGGCCCACACTTCAAAGGCCTCGGCGGTCACTTTGGGTTTGGTCAACCGCGACTTCTTTAATGTCGCTTGGAGATTGACAAAGAAGGCCACATACTGCCATTAAAACCTGTGCTAGTAGTAGGCCGATGCCTTCCACTACTTCATGCTCGAAACAAACTTGAGCAATATGCAAGCTCGAAATCCCATCAAATTGTGTATTTACATAGAGCTACCCGTTCCTTATACATTGCTATAGGCAAGTCAAATAAGTAGATATAGTTGCGTCTGAATCCAGTCTTAAATTATAACTGTTTCACAAGGCAATTTAGTTAGGCCTTAGGTCTAGCCTTAGAGTCGTTGAATTCAATTTTATAAACTGTTTGCATTTGTGTTTCTAACACTCTAGTGGTTGTTTCTGTGCATAGTTATAAACCTCAGAGGTGTCGAGTTGACTTGAGTACAACCAGCTCCAGCACAGTGGGCAGGTTGTTAATTTACCAAATCGATCGCCTCATTCAACAAGCATTCAAAGCGGATATTATAATAATAGAAGCTCCAAAGAAGCTTTCTTAAGAAGCAGTTAAGACCACTTTGTCCGAGGGGTTTGTGGCCCTGTCCACAAGGCAAAACGTGTTGGTAATCGCATTCAGTACTGGCTTAAAGTGAGCATCGCAATGTATCGATCTATCGTTTCAATTTGTTCAGCCGTTTGTTTGGACGTCCTATGGTTACCTTCCAAAGTTGGCGAGTGAAGAGAAAAACAAAAAAACTTGGGAATAGAAAATATCAACTGAAGCGTAGTTTGATGTTAAATCCACGAGCTAATGACAGCTGCCTGTTACATACAAAGGGATTTAAGTGACACTTTGTTGTTGTTTACTGGGGGAATTTTAAAAGGGGCAAAACGGACAATCAAAATAAACAACCTAAGAAAAGACCCATGCCAGCTTAGAATCAATTGAATATCCCATTGCATGCAGGTGAGATATCAGATGTCAGAATATCAGGGTCGACTCATTGATCAGTTTTCTCTGAGTGATTTGTGTTTTTTACAAAAAGAAAACAGTCAAAAGCTCCCCTTTTCAGAATGTCTCGCAGTTGGAATTTTACCGTAAAACATAACATTCCCGGCACTTTAAACTCTCGTGACATTCAAGTGACACTTTGTTGTTGTTTACAAACAACAGCAGGTTCTTATAAGGAACACTTCTCGTAAAGCTTGTGGGACTGACATTTGCAGCTAATCACTCGTCGGGTCGTTTATTATATACCTTGATCAAGATAAATTAATGTAAATCAATTTCGTAATGGCCAGCGTGTTTTCTTTTACGTGCGACCACTTGTTTGTAAATAATTAGCTAATGACGGAACAGGCTAATTTGCATATTCTACGCACGTTAATATCGATTTAGACCAATCAAAAGCACCAATTCACTTAAGTCCATCACAGATCAATTAATTTAATTAGTGAAATGCATTAATCCATTACGTTAAGTTGCCCGTCATTGATGTATGACAGGTATATTTATGTCATACACCATTCCCTTTGCAATTAGTGAAACTGCTTGCCTGTTATTTTTCCATTAGATTTTATGTGACTTTCAACTTAAGGTCAGATAATAAATTAAAGAATGTAATAACAGGTTATGTACAGTCTCGCTATACGATGTTATATTATATTTACATGTAAACCTTGATGTGGAGGTCTATCCACGTAATAAATGACGTGTTAATTGACCGTTTGAATCAATCAAAACAAGGCAATTTAAAGTTTAACCCCTTTTTATGGCAACAATGGCCATTTATCAGGATTAACGTTAAGCCCTGTCAGCTACTATACGATATAACTGCCGCTGCTAGCTTCGACCACCCTATACATCCCCCACAGTTAAATTGAACAGAAAATAATTGCCTTTATTTTCAGCGGTGTATACCTTCTATTATATCAGACCTTGGGATGCCGAACATCAGTTTAATAACTATGTGTAACTAACACCTGGGGTGGTCATAGCCGTATAACTGAATCCAGCATTAGAATTTGCTTTTTGCAGTATTAATGTTAGGCGTAATGGGAAAAGTTGAAAATGTCGGACGTGCCGCTTAAAGAAACAATTTATGATCCCAAGCGATAAACTCGGAAGGTAATAGCTTTCTAGCGGGAAATCAAAGGCGGTTATTGAGGTCTTGAATCCTCAATACTTGGGGGTCTTCTAAGATAAATCCAGGTGTGCTTTTGTGGGGGGAGACAAAACGAAGAAAGTGTTATTCCTTTTGCAATGGACCGTCGTTAATTTCCACAGGATTGGTCGTTTTATTTTCTGGGTGAATACAAGAATCCGTACGGGCGTGAGCGTAAACTATTGACACTCTTGTCAAACGCGATTACCATGTTAATTGGGTTGTAGCAGGCCAACTGGCCAAACCCTTTGATGATATTATCCCAGTTATATCGCCCCCTTTGGCTGGCCAATTGAAGACGACTTCAAAGAGACACAATTTGTGTACTTTACTGGCAATTGGCGGGGTGCGAAGAATAGAAAGCGGTGTGTTTGAGGAGATTATTGGCGATTTGCCTGACAAAGAACCGTTCCGATCTGGACTGATCCCCAACCTTCAAGAACCCGAGTCCATCCGGCCGCCTAGCCTGCAGCTCCATATTACGGCCCAGAAACTGTCCAACTCCTCCCTAGTGGGATCAGTGTGTGAGTGAAAGATCATGAATGCTTGAGAGATCCATCTCAAAATATAGAAAGAGAAACACTGGGGGAAAAAATCGAAGCTCGATTTCCGAAGAAATTACACACAGGCAAATAGGCAATTTAAGTCTGACAGTGGGTACCGTTCACTCCACCTAGTCTCTTTGTGTTGAGTATTGATCATGGAGTCTATGCCAAATGTCAACTATTATCAATCGAATATTTATCTCAGCTTCAACGAAGAAGATTAATTGCAGCTTTTTGTTGAATGACAAACTAGGATGTGTCATGTTCAGGTGGTGAAGCTTGACAACCCGGTCAAGACTACCTCATAGGAAAGTCTGTTACGGTGAATACAAATTATAGAAACAATCATTCCCGGTCGATTATTGATAATCAAATGTTTTCAAAGGATTTTTCCGGAAATGAAGGCGTTTAAAGTGTCTTTCTTGGGTAGTAGACACTGGGTAGCAGACACTGAGTGCAGAGTTCGACTGAAATGTCTAACTACACCCAAGCATCAAGTCCTGTCCTCCTGTTTCCTTTGTCTCTTTCGCAGACTTTATGACAATTTCAGATCCTTGATGTCAGCTTTAGCAATGATTTCTCTACCCGAAGGATTTCCTGAAAATTACCAGGGAGTAATGCAAAACATCCGCGCATTACTTTGGCTAATGTAGTCAAAGTGAGGAAAGGTCCTCTGTTTCTAATAAAGAAGTTGTCGACTTTACAAGAATCAAAACAAATGCATAAACATCGTCTGCATCCATCTAAACACACTTGTGTTTTTGATCTAACATAAGCCCTTCTGAGACCGTTATTAAGAAATAATGCCCGAGTATTCTCCCCCATACTCTCCGACGCTTAAAATTGTCGAGAATACGGTAGTTTTCTAAACCATTATACGCGTAGAGCGCTTGAGAGAGCCATTGCCGATACTAATGGTCACATCAGTGCCGTATAGATTTCAATCCCAAGACGCTAAGCCATATCCATTTGTCGTCTACGAGGACACACCGGCACCAAGCAAACTCCCATCAACTACAGCCCCTGAAGAGCAAGCAATGTCGCAGTCAATTCATCCACTGGGTCATCTCGACCGTTACAGCAACCCACAGCGATCAGTCCATGCATCTTTAGCCGTTTAAATTACGGGACGGGCGGTGGGTATTTGGTTCTGCCTTCCTTGCAATATTCATCAAGACTTCATACCAATTAAAATGATATGTTTTAATGGGTAAGCTTTTAGGGGACGGTACTCTTTGCTAGCCATCGCTCAATCGCTCCCAGTGGTAAATCAATCAGATCCAAGTACTTAGTAACGGGCCAGCGAATGTATTGTTTCGACTTAATGACCCCGACCGATTCCAGCAGAAAACACTAATATTTCACCAAGATAAGTCTTGATTTGTTCAAAGAGTTATGAAAATGGACACAACTGGCCATAAATGTCTGTTGTCATAGCAAGCGGAGTGTATGAGAGGACAATAAATTTGTCTCGATCTTGGTTTATATTCCTTCGTGTTATCTCGCTGGTTTTGATTATAACTGAAAACCCTAATAATGGTGTTGGAACAGTACGTCTTGTTGTTATTGTTCAGGTCGTGACTTATTATTATTTCGTCCTTTATATTCAGTGTTCCGTATCATTTCTTAATCGTTACCACCCATGCAAGTTCAATATACATAATATTCAATCCAATATAGAATGTAGCCAACACCAGTTGGACGACAATTTAGTACGCTGTACGCAACAGACAGACAACGTGCATACATCAACAAAACATTATACCACACAGGCAATTAAAAACGGCAATGTAGGAAGCTGTTAAGACAAAAGCATTAACGAGTTACGGCAAGAAACAATGATGCAACAGTCATAACTAATGAATATGCATCAAGCAGCTGCTGTTTTAGTTTTCTTGTAAAGTGATGGTTGGTTCCTCCATGATTGATTGAAGCATTAGACAAAGGGCAAGTTAAGTTACTCAGTCTATGGAGATATGACCATCATCAAAACGTATACGCACAGCCGCACGTGTGACAGTGATATGTTCATACGTAAAAGATAATCCCACCCATCTATGGGTAACAGTGACATAGAATGCCCGTCTTCTTTTCTCCCATTCAATGCAGTGCAACCAAACCGAGGCTGAGAGAAACAGTAGTCTGGTGCTCATTGTGCAATGATAATCCACATTCACGATTTGCTAATGCAAACTGGGAGTGCGACAAATGTGACGGGGCTGTAACTATATTAAGTTTTAACATTAATTTGAACCCAACCTTTGAATTGTGAATGAATTTTAAATTTATTTTGTTGAAACCACTGGATTTGTTAGTAATCCATTTAACGCTACTGGGCCAAACCGGTAATTAAAGAGTGAAAATAAACAATGCTAGAGGCAGTTTGGGAAATCTTGTCATTATGCTGATGATGTTTGTCATCAATTCCTAATTCTTCGTCCGTTCAATATAACAGGAGTATCTTTATTGTTAACCGTGGGTTGTTGGGTTGAATAGTTTGTCATTCGGCTCTCTGTATCAAGTATTCTCACAGAAGTAGGCAACCTAAATCAAAAGAATTTAAATTTAATTTTATTTGATCAAATTTAGTATAATTTATTTTAACGAGCAGAGTTTAATTCCCAAAATGGAATGATTTAAGTTTTTAAGTTGGGTGATACTTTCTGTAATGTTCAGCCTTGAGAAGAGGAGCCACGTGACAGGAAGCTAAGTGGAATCTTAGATGAGCAGGCCCAACCTTTGAAACGTTTCACAACAAACACAGACAGCTTGTCACTCCAGAAAACATGATCATGAATTATTTCTACTGGTGTTTGATTCGTCAAGGTGTTTTCGAACGGTTGAGCTGTTGTTGTCTCGTTCTGGATGGACGACAAATGGATGAACGATTCACCCATTCCTTGGTGGAACCCTAGAGTTTCCTATGGAGACCGAATGATTCTCTCTTCTAGTGTCTTGAGGAGTCAACCCAGTGAAATATCAGAGACGCAAAACTGTGTCCCTTCTCATTTTCCTGAAAAATGGCAACACAGGGGCCAAACTGTGTTACAGTTTGGGTTCATGCCTTGGAACAATCACTTTTTAGTCTTAATCAGGTCAATGTCCGACCCCTGCAAGTACTCCTTTGTCAACCTTCATGTTCAACCCCTAAAATATGAAAGTTGATCTTTAACGTTCCATATCGAGTCAGGCAGTAATAAAAAGCAACGCAGCGCCGAGCTTTTATTCCCAGGCGAGCTTGATCTCGATTTTGGTTGAGGGTCATTGAGTGGCCCTTCTTGCCCCTGCCTGGAGCGCGCTGGACGGCCCAGGGCTCTATGAACGCACGGTCCTTCCTCCCAGGCCTAGTCAACCATGGTCTAGCAGGAGCAACGTGGAGGGTAGTGTCCTGGGGTGTGAAGTCAGTCTTTATGATGGGAAATCTGTAGATATAAGATGTCATACAGAATAGTTAACTTGAACTAAACAGCAGACTTATGGACGAAACAAAGACAAATGTGTTTAGCCCATGATCTTATGTAAAAACAAATCTTACAAGGGGGTAAGAATAATCATACTTAAAGTAGGCCTAGATGACGCAACAAAAACAGTTTAAATACTAATACAATGTGATTTTTTTTAGGACTAAATGGAATAAAAACCAACCAAGAAAAAACGTCATTCATAATATCAGTAGTGACAATTATTATCTTTATAAACACTTGACTGGAAACATTACAAGGAATAACATTGTAGAAGCTAGAACGACGACTTGATCCGTTACTTAACCATTTTTATTTTCAAATCACTCTCCCAATTTTTGAAAATTACATGTGAAGGCTCTTTGTTGGTAGTTCATAAGAAGTGATAACCCGTAGACAGGTTCCTGCGTGGAAGGCGTCAGTTGAAGACAACGGGTCCGCTGTCAGACTTCTTGTCCCGAGGGACCAGACTGAATTGACGCTTTTGGGCCGTAGTGAAAACCACACTGGCTCGACAAGGGCAAACACCTCAATGTCAGAACCGAATACAACCGGATTGTTGAATAAATTGTAACAATTTGTTTAGAGTGTAAATTGCAAGACATTTTTCGGCTTGAATCAAGCGATGTGCAAATGATGACGTAATACACGCAGGTCGCGTGATTCGTACACAGTGGTGGTTACATTCAAACTGTTGCCATCTTGCACCCCCCTCTTTCCTCAGACAGGATCCAATAATAAACTCATGAAGTCTGAGACCAGGTTCTATAAAGCTAACTGTAGGAATCTGAGTGGATGATAAATGTCTCAGCCAACATTTCATGGAATAGTTAGAATAACAAGGCGTCGTCCGGTGATAATTGAGCAAATATAATTATGATGCGACTGTATGGAATCGGCGTGGTGACAAAGTGGCTTCTACGTGACTGCGCTTGTTTGTTTGCTGTTGTTATTGTGACTGATACTAAACCAGGAAGTCTGTTGATGTTCTGATTCGACTCCTCCCACGACGCTACGCTTTCAGAATGTTCATATGCGTTATGCCCTAGCCCTGTCTACCAATATTGGTAGCTGGTGCTGTTATTAGTACCTTCCTTGGGGTGGGGTGGGGGTGGGGGTGGGGGTAGGGGTGGGGGTAGGGGTGGGGTACGCTATCGCTTGGCAGAATGAACAGTTCCTGCTGGTTTTCGAGATTACTGAATGTATCGGATTTACTTGCATACTAAACGACCCCTTAATTTTGTAGACACACCGGACCTATGATATTGTGTTCTCCAATGATCTTAACAATGTTCCTTAAAAACGTCATTTCGGATAACATTCTCATGAGCGTCTTATCACAATGCGAGGTCAACTCTTCACCGCCAGGTGTCAGAAATCATTACTGAAGCTTGTCGCCATCGATGAATTGAAACCATGTAAACGTTTGTCAAAGCACTATTATCTCCTTCAACGTTCTACGAGTTATTTGAGATGCCCTTGTCAATGCATACCACAGAACACCTGCGCCCTCTACGTCCTAATCAGACAACCAACAGCGGCTTATCATAAATTCTCGCTAAGCATGAAGCGGTAGTATTTGACCCAATAATTTACGCAGGTGGAGTTGTAGTGATTTATTACATCCACCACTGCTACTTTCTTCCTCCGTGTTCTCAATGAGAAAGCTTCATTTACTAATCAGGAGATCGGAATCTATAGGGCCTTGTGACATTCAGTGTCTGCAAGCCTCGCACCAAGTCACGTTATTCCAACCTTAATTCATTAGAATTTTAAAAAAGACAAAAGATTATTTTGAGTTCGTCAAGTTGTTGATAAATTTGTATGAGGACACTTGTCCAATATTGTGTTCTTCTTTTGTTATCATTTGTTTCCATTACTATCAGTTATCTCTGATTCTGTAGCAAAGCAAACAAAGCAGAACCTAGGCTATAATTATTAAAACAAAATCACAACTGCAATATTTTGTGAATTTTTCTATTGATTTAAATTTTACATTATTATTATTGCCTAGCCCCATGGTCTTCCGCAAATAAAACAGATGAAAAGGTAACTAACTTTTCGAGAACATGACACGGTTTCAGAACAGGTCAACAAATTACCTCCGACATTTTCAAAAAACCATAGACAACCCGAAAGACAATCTCACGCTTTTCCCCACTCAGTTCAGATCTGGCATTCTACCTATAGCCGATCAAAGTAAAAAACTAACCAAATATTAATGAATGTAAAGTCAGATAGCATCCCCATAGGGTGTTTTCTAATTTGTCTTGTGTCGGCTGAGAGGGTGACAAAGCTGCACAATCCATACCGTCGGATCTAGCCGAGCTAGCCCGATGGCAAAGTTTACAGCGGTGCCCGATGAACATGCATCAATCTAGGTGCACTCGGTATGGGGTTGAAGTATGGATAAACGACTGGCATTATTTCAGGCCGAGTAGGTGATGGTTTTAGGGTCCAGAATTCACCGATGAGCTGAACACATATTTTAAAGACATGGTTGGAAAATTAGTGAACAATATTTATTAATTTAATGCTAACCATCTTGACGAGTTAAGACGTCTGGAGAATCTCATCAGAAGTTCTTTTGGTTTATTTCAGTCGCATTTGACAATGTCAAAGACAGTATCGGCAATACGATAATTTCAACCCGGTAGCCTATAGGCCTACTATATTAACAAACCCATATAAAATACTTGAGTTTTAAACAGCATTTGGACGTCTAAATGGGATGGTTTTTTTTTTACAATTTCTTTGAAAGCCCCGATCCCTCCACTCCCGCCCCCTGAGGTTAATTGCATGGACTGCAGATCTTTGAGAAGAGGGCGTCTAACTGAACTACTTGTATGAAAGTCTTTTCTTAGTTTCTAAAATATTTCTGCATTTCTTGATTGATGTATTGAATTTCATGCCAAACTCCAAACTTGTCAAACCTATAGACTACTCCATTCCTAATGAACCTTATCATGGGAAACACTTTATCTGTTCTTGTATTATAATTTTGTATTATAATTAATCCACTCGCTGAAACAGAGTTTGTTAAAACAAAGCCCCGCCGCCAGTGCCGCATGGTCTACGGG
This sequence comes from Pisaster ochraceus, assembly GCA_010994315.2. Classification (NCBI taxonomy): domain Eukaryota; kingdom Metazoa; phylum Echinodermata; class Asteroidea; order Forcipulatida; family Asteriidae; genus Pisaster; species Pisaster ochraceus. Next base: position 17,999,709 of record CM021536.1, on the reverse strand, counting down.
TCTAGACCCAACACCAGTGACTGGTACTGAATGACTGGTTTCAGACAATAGTTACCCTCGGGCTTTCTTGTAGTAATTCACAGGTCACACTATCACATACCGCTACAGTATCAATTTTAATCAAAGAACAATATGCTGTCTTTCTCGTTTAAATTAGTCAGGGAAACAATTCACACCTGCTAAAAAGAAAATGGTAATGGGTCGGTAAAGACCTAATTGTAAAATAGTAACAAAATTGAGTACCGGTAAGTCTGAATACAGTGAACACATGATATAAAGAACATCTTATAAAAGAATAACAATAAAGAATCTGAAGTCCTGAGTCCTCTATGGATTTTTTCAGCCCCCCTTTAGTGTTTAGCCAGTCACAGCAACTTGGTTGCAAAGGGAGTCTGTTGTAATACGAATACCAGTCATCCCGATAAGTAGTTCCGCTTGCCTCGTTCTCATCTGAGCGGAAATGATGATTGATTTTATGCCATATTAAAATAAATAGCACACAAGTTGACCACTGACTGCGTATGAATTATAAATACAGTCGACTCTTGTTATAACAAGATCACTTGGACTTGCCAAACTCTTTAAAACAGGAACGATGTTGTAAGAGGACAGCAAAACAAAGAAACACAAGTAGAAATGAGATACGGAACTTCAGAATGTACTCTTTCTAAGCAGAACGTCCTTACATGTGCGCTTTATAACGAGGCTTGCCTGTACAACACTCAAACGGGAACGCCAAAGTGAAAAAAAACTGTACAATAAACTTGTTTGCGAATAATATTTTCCAAAATGTCTTGAATTTAAATTCAACAAGAGAGAATGAAAAACTGCTGAAATTTATCCCTGCTTCAAAAAAGGCTGGACACACGTCATCGTTAATGGCCAGAGTTCACCTCTCATTGACACAGTCTAGGTTGGGTCAGCAGAGTTCCCTACAGCGTCTTCGCGCACCAAAACTCCACTCACTCGAGTCAACTGAAAAGACGCAGAGATTTGTAACAAAGCACACCAGACAGTATTTCACGTTGTAATAATATACTTTACCCATTCTTTTTTATTTTGTACACTGATAGAAAAAAGTTCAATTCTTAGTTTACATGAGCATTATGACATCAAGGTACAACAACACATTAAGATATGAAGGTCATTTGATTCAATGACGTCGGGAAAATCTACATCGGGTCAAGTTTTACTGTCGTCATTTTTTGCCTCTGCATAAAGTTCACAACTCAGCAAGAATGATACAATAATACAGGCGGGTTCAACAAACGGGTGGAACTTAGTGTGACAGTTTTGTAAATTTATCATGGCAATTCCGGAATTCTGAAGCGTTTTAAAAGCAACCATAAAGTAAACAATCAGTCTCCTTAAAAAAAAGGTACAGATTTTAACTCATCCGGAAAGAAATACTCAGCCATTGCATGGCGTAATTATGCCGCATGAAAACACGTTTGGAACGACCAAAACGAGTTCAATTCGGTACTCTTGATTGTCTTACAGTAATTGAAAGAACTATTTGCACAATTACTGTAAATACATAAACAATTTTGAAATGGCTGTGTGGTTGACCAAGTCTCCATTATAATGCATAACGCAATAAAGTGCGATGCTAAAAAGCAAGACTCAAACCGCAAGAGCACCATAAACCATGACGGGGGATAAACAAGCAGCAATCGACAAACTTTGCCAATCGGAAAATATTACTGTAATGGCGTAATTTCCGGCTAAATTATCTAATATTTTGTGTCATGGCGTGGGGGTTTTGCGTGAATGTCTTTCATGGTTGTTTAAAACCACATGTAGTCATCGTGATCAAAGTGGGTGAATAGATGAAAGAAAGTCATTCCAATAGTGGCAAAATTTTCCTTCACACGTGAACAAAATTTTATCAAATTATTCACGTTATAATTAATCGAATATTGCCCTCTACAGAGCAAATTTTAGCAAAATGCTTTCCTGTAGAGTTTGTTACAGTGTGTCAAAAATTGTAAAAGTTTTTCTTCAGACATGTTTATCTATACACTTATTGAAGTGATCAGAAACATCGTAAAGTCTTGATTGTATAAGGTCTTGGTTGTTAACAAATTTTGGTTTAACCATTTAGTTGAAGCATTAACATAAAAATTTGAACGTTATCGACAAGAAAAGCCATGCTGTGAAAACAAGGTACAACAGCTCCACATTTTGGCTTTTGGAGACATTTTACAACATTCTCACTCAGCTCACATGAGTAAAGCAGAAACTGGAAAACCACCGGTTCCATAAAATGTAAAGAAAACAAATTGGAATCAGCGCAATCGTTTAAAAAATTCATAATAAAGTTTGCATCATTTGACGATCAAATCGATGACTTTCAAAATATTTAGATTAACGGCGTGTTGAATAAACACAATAGTGATTTTTAGTTGACCATAATTGTTTGTAAGTGATCAAACTAAAGAAATGAATTCAGATAAATATACCTAAAAAGGATCTGAAGGACAATGGGTCCAGTTTGTCATTTCAATGTTTTATGCAGACAGAGACAAAAGGTCCTTATTTTTGCTAACAAAGAATTATTAGAATTGGTCCACATTATATTTGCTCCTTTTAGAAGATTTATCCAAATAACCAAAAGTGTTCAAGAAATAGATTTAATTCCGTACTGGTGAAGAACAGTCGTCTGCAGAAGAGATTGGATTTATCTTGAGGCGCTTATAAATTGAACTTCATATTCCATGCTCAAAAAATTTAGTAAAGTTTTTGAAAATTATTTGAAAAGTTTTAACACCACAGTGTACAATTTACACGCACTCACAGTTTTGATATGTTTGTCTCAATACAGTATCTATAAATCTAATAAGTTTGCCTTATCAAGACAAAAATCATAACTCAATAATAATCAATCATATTTACACGATAATTATTTATACATTTCTTATATTTTGTACATTACTTTAGTTTACATAAATTACAGAGTTTTGCGGTTGTTTCTTCATCAAACATGACCGAGATGAGAGTAGAAATGATGAGCATGTAAAGTGGGGTAAGCCGGTGAGCTGACAAGGTATGGCATAGTCCCCGCGGCCCCTGCAGCGTGAAGGTAGGGTAGTTGTGACCCGTACACAAGCCCGGAGTTGTAGGTGGTGTGAAGGCTGACGTGGGGCGGTGGCGACTGGGGACTAGTTGTTGGTGCGTTGGGGTCCATGCCGGGATGTTGTTTTTTCCATTTCGTGCGGCGGTTCTGGAACCAGATCTTAACTTGTGTTTCAGTCAGACTGAGAGACAGAGCTAGATTCAGTCTTTCACATACGGAGAGGTACCGGGTACTTTTAAACTTGTTCTCCAAAGCAACGAGTTGCTCGTATGTGAATGCCGTGCGTGCACGGCGTGGCTTGCCAGCTTTACCCGAGTCCGAGTCCGATCGTTTACGTTTCTTGCCCGGTGAGCCATCAGATTTATCGTCGCTATCTTCACTATCATCTTTATCCCTGTCGTCTGATGCGATGTCATCATCGTCTTCTAGTGACACTTGCTCCTCTTCACTGTCAAAGTTTTCTCTAATTGCTTCATCTTTGACTGTTTCCTGCCTACATTTAGGATCTGCTCTGGGTGATTGTTCGGAATCTGTCAGAAAAGAAGAAACAGGACGAAGACGAAATTAAGAAACGTTATTCAACATAATGACGCGGTTTGAGGGTTCGATAACCAAGATTGAAAAAAGGTGCATGACATCTTCTGTCAAATGTATCACCTAGCATTACTTACTAGAGATAAAATTCAAATAACCGGATGATTATACAAAAAAATAGCCACAACTCAAAAAAAAAAATGTACACAACAATGTGCATATATTTTAGCTTTCTTACACACAGAATTCTGGTAAGCGCTAATATTAAAACACGTATATTTTTATGTATCATCATCCAATGAAAACAGGCTACAAAAATATCTTATCTCCAGAATAACATATCAACTTCATTGCAGTGATCGCACATTAATTTATGTTTTCCATATTTCGCCAAAGATTGCCTAACTTTGTTGCGTATCCCATGCAAGTTATCCCAAATGCCCATCCTGACCCCTGCAGTTTGAACCCAGTCCCCCGACATGCACCCACGCTTGGGTTTTTGTATGCATACGATAATTGGGTAACACGTTTCCTAGCCGGCACATCTAAAGACAACCTTGTCACCCTAGACCCACCTAGGCACACACCGGCGGCGGATTGCCTTTGACTCGCTCACCGCAACTATTAACTTGTTTTCTTAAAACAAGCCAGTTGAGTCACAGGGCAATTTACAATATTATTGATTAGAATAAAAAAAGGAGATCAGTATTCCAAGTATTTCGCGTAGTGGCGATAAAGTTGTTCCATGGTGTGAACAGACCCGTAGTGTCAGGCTAATGTAGACTAAAGTAAATGAATTGGTTCTCAGAAGCAAACCAGACGAAATAAACATTTGATGAAACAAACCATTCCCAGAATTACAAGTTATTCCTAGTTCTTGTAAATATTGCGCGTCTGACGATGGATAAACCATTCATAAATAGCTAACTGATGACTCAGATTGTGATCGTAGATAAGCCGGCAAAATTGATGTAATTGTTGTGAATGTTAAAGACATACACTTTGAAAAATCAAAAAGCTTATTTTGACAGAGTATGCGACTCAGCGATTCCTTATTGATTTAGATTTATTAAAAACTTTTACAGGCTTCAGTTTTGTTTAGTTTTATTATTAAAATATTGTTTTTTTTTACTTCTTACAAATAGGGTACAAAGTTTTGTTTTTCAACTTAGAATTAGAACCAGTGGTTTTCAATTCGTTTTTAAGAGGGTTTTATTATACAGGTCAACTCATCCTCATATTTTTATTTCTAGCGTATTGGAAGCGATTAATATTCAATATTTAAAGTTATTATTTGTTCCAAAAGCCTACAACTCAACAATCGGATATAACTTCTCCACCTTGTCGAAACTCTAGTTTTGTGTCAACAGCCCCACAGACAACAAACCTCCACACAAGTCGAATTACAACATCACTCAGCGCTAACCAACGCGTGGATATGCGCTCCATGGCGTTTTGGAAGTTTCCATTTGGTTCTTAGCTCATCCGTGACTTTAGAATCGTAAGTATGAAATCCTATCGGAGCCGATGGCGCTGGGGATGGCACCAGTAGTTCCGATTTAGCAAGGGGCATATAACCAGCTCTTTCCCCCTTCCCAGTGTGACGTCAAAGACTAAAGTCAGCATGTCTTATACGAGCCCCATGTTAACAAGTTTCAACCACTAAAAAGTAAAACTGATTTTACCTAGAGTAGCATTATTCAATTTAGGAGCATACGGTATGTTTAAGTCTAGTTCTACCTTAATATTCTTAATGATTCATACGACTTCTAAAAATAGATATCAAATAACGCACAGATGTAAATTGATTGTCAATGTAGTTGTTGCTAAGTCTCTTTATATCATTATTTCTCTATGTTTATATATAACTTTCTTGACATACTTTCTGTATTTGGCTTACTCTTTGGCAACTTTGAACCAATCCTAAAATGGTGTTTTACGGAACTTCAATTACGTTTCTTAATAGATATTTCTTTTAAAAAAAGACTACGACGTATTAACAATATATATACTTGTGTTCTCGGCAACAACAAATACCCAGAAAATCTGTGCTTCGCTTTGAATTGAACTTACACTGGTTTTGTTGGGTTGCGTTAGATAACCAAACATCTTGAATGCGTTGACTAAAAGAAGGAGGTTCAATTAGCACAATTTGATGCCAGTATTTGCAAGAAATCCTTAGAAATTAACTCAATTATATCAAAACATACAATAGTGAGTAACACATTAGCACGGTAATTGCACATTAGCGTAATCATTTCTACCTCCGTGGGATAATCAAAGTGAATACCGCTAGAGTTCAATTCCCAACAATTGGTTCTGATTGCAAGCGGCCGGCTACCAATCAGTTACACCCAACGTTAACTGAATTATGTACGCGGGTACCCATAGCTTTCTTTGATCCTGGCCGACTAATGCTATTAGACCGTAAGAGCGACAGAGTTCCAATTAAAGCGATCACTGTCTTTACAAAGATCGCTCCCAGATTGCCGTAATTGGATTTGGTTCCTCATCAAGACCGCTAATAATTTCCACTCCGACTCGCTCGACTTGCAATTATGATCACCACGTGTCATATTCATCGTTACCAATTATGTGTTTAATATATAAACCATGTTCAAGAAATTACTTTTATATATCAATCATTTAATATTATAATTAGATAAGATAACTTGTGTTTGGGGTGACTGATTGTGTTTGAATTTAGAGAACAGTCATCTGAATTGATGGTTTGGTAATTTAGCTAATCTTACAAATGATTAATAACAAAAAGCTTTTGGATCTAATCACACAAGAACATTGTCCAAATACAACTCCATGACTCTGTCAATATACCACAATCATGAACCTAGTAAATTATCTCGAATTTTCCATACTATGCTTGCACGCACAGCGCACATCAGTCAAAAATAGAAATATTATTTTCAGAATAATTATCAACATGAAAAAAGGTTGATTACTCACCAGAGACGGCCTTGTCTTCTGCATTACACCTTGGCTCCCCGCTGATCCAAGACGACGACCACGGGTAAGCATTACCGGGTGAACTCGCCAGCGGCACCGGGGAAGATGTTGGCCTAACCCGCTGACAATTCTCCACGCTTCGGTCCTCGCAACAGACGCACGACCGATGTAACTTAGTCGGGGGCGGACTGTTGAAGTTATTTGGGTTCAGGATGTCGACCACGGAAAAAGGAGTTAGTTTGGTGGGTCGAATCAGAGCTGGTGCCGGTGCCATCGCGTTAGGAGAGGCCCGTTCTCGATGACGATGAACGGGGATGTTCGGTGGTTGATGGTGGTTACATTTGTGTGAAACAGATGAGTTGTTTGACTCTGAGTTTGATTCTGGTGATCGGGGATACACTGTGGAAGATGTTTCAGTGTCAGAGTGGATGGAGTCCTGGTTGGGCTCAGCAGAGGGTCCATTTGTGGTACACAACGCCCCTTGATTTGTATCAGTGTCCATCATCTTCGAATGTATTAGCAAAGGCTCAAGACTTGATGGTGTCTCCGCCAAGGGAGGAGCAGCTTCGCCCGCTAGATTTTGAATCATCGCACACGAACCTACAACTTGGTTTTATCTGGTGGTTTTATCAACACTTAACTCGACCTGTGCGGAGTAGCAAATGATGTTGATGTTTCCAACACAAGGCTGAAGTTTTGTGGAAATTACTCTCTGGAAGGGCGAAGGAATGGCGTAAGTTCCAACAGTGTTTTGTTTACAGAAGATGTTTCTTGCGCTTGGAATACAGGCTATAAGCGATGCCGCAAAAATCACAACACGTGCGAATGACGGCTTAATAGAATTTGGTCATGAAGCATCCAATACAGTCCAACTGCAACACACTATGACGAGTCTACCCCGCATGCGTAGTGACTCTGAGGAGGCGGGGTCTACGCCAATGCAATGGATCACTTCGCATAATTCGGTTTAGTCATTAGCGGCGATCGTTTTAATTGGTCGGCAAATTAAGTGTTGTCGCAGGGGGCGACTCTGTGCTGTTGACCCCCGCTCTCTGCTGGCAATTAGCTCGCTAAACACCTCGGTGAAAGAAAGTGCCCAGTTTACAATCGTGGGCCTTCCGCTCGATCAAATGCATTTACACAGTTGCCTGTTCTCAAAGCAATCTACCCTGCGTTTTGCATTCTGTTAAATCCCTACGCAAAATAATGGAGTCATAAGTGAACATGGCTTTTCATGAGGGTTGTTGGAGATCAAAGGATTGCCGCTCGAGAATCGTTCGAATTGGCAACGTTCAGTCAGCTTCTGCTAAGCGAAAGAACGGCTGCCACTGTTTATTGTTCGGTCTTAAGAACCCAATGAAATGGGTCGATGGGTGAAACTGGAACGATGAAAATATCACCGTCACCCATAACCATCAAAACAGGAACAACAATATTGGTGTGATGTTTATTGGCAGAGTAGCAGTGTCGCAAACTGATGCCATTAAGCCATTAGGTTTTTTTATTACCTCAGCTATAAGTTATCAGAGCATAAGAGATAGAGAAAACACATCAAGATTTCTTTTACGGTTAAATTTTATTTCGACTCCTTTGCTCAAGTTGTCGGCAAAGACCGCATCTACGCAGGCTTTGTCGGGGCATTTGAGAGTGATTTAACATGCATGGCGGACCATCAGAATTCGCCAGGAATCGATAAAATTGTTTTCAGAACATTTATCCAATCGACTTCTCTTCGCTTTTAATTTCACGAAAAGCAATTATTCGCAGTAGAAAGCATAATTCTTTTGATGGCATCACCAGAGAGTCATCTTGCCCGGCCGTGTTTTCTTTTTTTCCCCACTGGCGATCAGCAAATCACGCTAAAAGCTCCCCCGTTCTGCGCGGCCGGCGTACGGAGGAAAGTGTGCTCCAACCGGAATTCAATGATACATAAATTCATTAGATATTGAAAACGAGGCAATTATTGGGGAATCAATGCATATGGGGAATTAAGTCGGGACAGACAATGAGGTCATAGACAGGAAGAAAGAGACCGACTCGGCACAAACTCACTTGCTCTATGAATGCTAATAAGGAAACAGCTCTGTGTGTGTGCAAATGGAGTGTTATTGCAAGATGGGATTTAAGGTACTAGAGTCTGGCCGAGCAAACACAGTGTGTAATTGATAGATGTAATCCCATTCAACGCAGCCACCACCCTTACACCGTTCTATTCTCCCTGACCAAGGCAAACTGGACACCCACTCCAAGTATAGGATCATACTGAGCCAATTATTCCAAGCTGATTTTCACCAAGGTGATAAAAAGGAATTATCCCTAGATCTGCCAACTCCAAGTCGACAACAAAACAGGCAATCCATTCTGCTTAACCAATGGGCAATGATACGACCCACATCACAGGCTGGTTTGCCGCTAACCAAACCCCACAACAACAGCCTCCAAAATTGCCCTCCTTTCTCTACCTAAATACCTTCTGAATAACCCCCTTTGGCCCTCACAGGGATGCCGCATCGCGCTGTTTTCTTCGCTTTTCTTTCCCATGGTTTGGGTGTCACCAACAACCTGACAATTAGACACGGCAACATCACAAGAATATTAATGACTCTGCAACAAGCAGCACAATTTTCGATTTACCGCACAACAAGAAACAAGCGTCCGGGAAAAAATAACAAAGTACGGGGGGTTTGTGTCGAGCCATCCCTTGCAATGGAACGAGGTGTCAATAGGGCTTGGGAGACCAATTTCACAGGACAAAAGACTAATTAAATAGATCGTGGTGTTAATTACAGAGTGTGTAACAACAGTGCAAGGAAGCCTATGAAAGTTGGCTTCACGGAATTGCATTAAGAATTGCGCATTGTAAGGATCACTGTTGAGTCACAGACTGGACATGATGCAGAAATGCATCTTAGTTTTTATGTCTTGAGCCTTTCTTAGTTGGCAATGCAATAGGAGTAAAAGCGATTTTCGAATATTCAAATGTTTAACCTCTTAATATCAAGCACAAAGTAAAGCTCAAAACGTCCTGATAGGACCTTCCAAACGGTCAGCCCTGATGAGGAAAAAACCAAACAATCTTCTCACACAAAAAAAACCTTTTAAGCTGTCTGACCTATGACATTGCAAAGAATTATTGTGTCTTAAATGATTTATTTATCCGTCTTTATACTAGAATAATTTCCCGATGTTTGATAAAGAAAATTTAAGGTATTACGTGACTCAGGTATTATGATTCAAAGCGTTCTGGTAAAGCCAAGATTGTAATATTATCAGCAAAACCGTTGCAGGAAAGTTTTCGTAATTCTTTTTTCGGGAATCCACGCATTGGATTTGTGAATCTGCGGCAAAACTAATGAAAACAGATGAATCAACTTATGCCGGTGTTGATCTAATATTGTCAGAATTTGAATCACATTTTAAAAATCCTTATCATCATCCGTATCACGAAATGTACTGTGTCACATTATTGTATTGAGGTCTTGTCGTACAAATTTTTGTCATGTTTTCTTGGCTTGTTTTCTTGTCTTTCTTCTGGACGAACGTAAGGGGCGCGAAGTTCAGTCTCGATCCAATCTCAGTTTGCAATGGACGTCTGATGACTAAGAATCATTGAATGCTTAATAACTGTGCCACAAAATCAAAAAAACTTATTAATAAGGGGAAAATCATGACAACACTTCACCCGCTTTTAGATTAAAAAAAATCAAATAAAGTACGAGTAAAAACGTTTTTGGTTTGCAATCTCCCATATTCTAGTTGGAGCATAGATTTAATTTCGAAGGGATGTATATTTTTAAACGCGTTTATTGACATTATGTTATAAAGCAGTAAACTAAAGCACATGAACTATTTTTATTTACTGATCTACAAAAAGAAAGTTGTGACCTTTCAGCTAGAAGTGTTCTGTAGTTTTATTGTAGAAATGAAACTATTGAGTGAATGCGCACGGAAACATCGCATAGCACAACACGTGTTAATAGTTAGAACTAGTCGCTAGTAAGTCGCCTTGCTCCGCGGTGCGAGGCGTGAAGGCGACTAGCTTGATCCTAACCGTCTACCCACCGTCCACACAAAGTCACTTCAGGCCCTAGGAAACCGGTGAAATTCTACTCAGTGATAATTACCTGAATGTGCAGGCTGTTTGGCAAACGGGGACTTTTAATGGGGGAAATGTTGGGCTTTTCATCGAATTCCTTTGAGAGTCTGTATCGGTAGAACTGATAGGCCTTACAGCACACGTACGAGTTGAGCGTTTTCAACTCAACTGATTTAAACATTATGGGTTCTTTCCCCAGTTTGTGCCGAAGAGACTAACCGAAAGGCAACCTAGAAATAGAAAAAGAAGAAGAGGAAGGCAGAAGAGAAGATCATGAGAGACGGAATCCAAACATATACACAAACACGATAACGTGGGCTAGAATAGTAAGGAGAAGAGAATGGACAATGCAAGAGGATGGCTTCATCCAACAATGGATGAACACAGCCTGATGATGACGAGCATGACAGAGTTCTACTTTGAAAATGACGAACTTCTTTTTAGTTTAAAACACCTGTATAAAGAGGCTCGCAGTCAAAGCAAAACTCAGAGAGACCATAAGAATGCTTCTTACAGTTCCAAATCCTGACACGTGACCTTAAAAATTCTTACACAAAACAGGGATGAACAACTCAAACTATGGAGGACCCTTTCTGTACAGGAAATTGCCATTTTACAAAAACATCAAAGTTCTTTTCTTTTAGTTATAATACTAATACCCCCCCCCCCGAAGTCTTGAAGACGTGTTACCGCTATATCCGATTCCGGCACAGTATCCTCCGATGACATTAAGAAACATCATGTGATGTCATCACAACGAAGACATCACTCTTCATGTCCGGACAATGTTTTTAGAAATCGGACCCCTTTACCCCATACATCAACTCCCCATTATTAAACTATAAGTTTGCTGACATAATATTGCATTCAGAAATCACAATCCAACACATTATTAAAAGGAATGTCTTATATTGACGCTCCTACGACTTGACAGTGTTTTCCTTTCTAGTCGTGTAAATCAAGGGCGGTCAATGACTGTTGGAAGTGTCCATGAATAGCAGACGATATCCGGTAGTAAGTTACTTCAATCTGCAGACAATATCTCCCGCCAAAAAACTCCTCTGCATGGTACGCGCCAAAGTTCCCTTTCAATCACTATCATTCATCGGCAGCACAATTTACTGATTATTAGCAAACCCTTATTTGCCCAATTACATTCAATCAAAACCATCATAGTCTGGTTACAGTCCGAAGGACGACCAGCTGAAGTGATCTGGTGTAAATGAGGCCAGTTTGGGTCCGAACCACGTCCTTGAAGTGTCGTTTGAATCGATGCAACATTTTTGGCGATATTCAAAGACTGAACATGGCTCAGCAAGGACGAATGTACAACCAAAGAATGTTTTGGTTTATGTTTCTGTCTTCGTTATATGCTTTATATTTTCTGTTGTATAGGGGCCTACTTGAATAGAAATATACCACATTCAGTAACAACTTGGGAATGTATAAAGTACAGATTGTACCTGATCGAGTGTGCGTAATATGCAATACACCTCAAAATAGAAATGTGTTTTTACAAGATCCAAGATAACTCTGGAAATATTGTACAATTCTTGCTTCTGATCATATCCGATTGAATCCTCTGACACCACTGAAAGCTTTAGGGTGCGCTTACTCCATACCAAGCAAGCAATAATCAAATAGTATAATTTTACAATCATTTTACAAGCCAGAAATAGGTCTGTGTGTCACAAAATGCCCGTTGGAGAGATTAGTTTCATTTTAACTCTATACACACACTGTTTGTTTTTACAATCCTCGCGCAATTGCCATCCAATTTACTTCCTTAATCCTGTTAAATGAGCTAATATTTTGTATCCTGCTCCAAAACTGGATTTTAAACCAAAAAGGGACTCCACGAGCAGCAACTACCGTCCAATTTCGCTTCTCATTTTATAAACCGGGAAACCGTTGCATGCCTCAGGCAGGGAATGGTCGGCCTGTCCTGGCGTCCGCCGCTCGGCATGCCTGCCGATCGGCGGTAGGCACCCCATACCTTTGATTCTACACACCTCACCTCAGGCCGTATCGGCTGAGCCTTTGAAATTACCAACTCCGCCACAAGAAAACACCAGGCATCATTCAAGATTTCTCCCTTGCATACACCCGTAAAAAGTCGTGTTTGCTGGCCTGATGGAGCCAGTGAGCCTATGGCCACGAATATGAACCGAGATGCTGCCAAAATAACCGTATTATAAGGGTAAGTTCCACAGGACCAATGGAGGGGAAAATGTTAGAAATTGATCGGCTATTAGTGTTGATTACTAAGTGAACCGCCGCCAATGTATACAACCATGGTTTTTGCCCTAGTCGAATCCAGGGGATAACATTTGGTCGCGGTACTGAGATTGGACTCTGATGACAACCAGAGTGTATTGAACTGTTGGATAAAAGCATTTGTATTGCTGAATAAAATGATATCAATTTGTTGTAAAGAAATAGCTAGCAGTTTTATGCGATTGGCGTTTTACGTAATAGTTACATTTCACCAACGTTGTGAGGCAATTTTCAGAAAATTTACCCGAAAGATATGACTTATATATTTGTACTAGAAATAATTGTGTTAAATAAAAAAAAAACTAAAAAAAAACCAGGAGGCCATGTTACATGCAAAATGACAATTCAGACATTGTTGATGCATTTTACTCAATAATTGAACCGTTAATAATAAGAATTATTTCGGAAAATCGCGTTCCGACTTTGTTAAACGTCGCTTATCCTTCCCAAAATGCGTTTTTTGCGCCCTCTGTTGATTCAATATTCTGAAGACGAGGCTTGGTCAAGGGTTAAAATTTAACCAGGAAATTCTTTAGAAAAACGTCCACTTTGTAGGTCTGTCACCTCAAAGGAAGTGGATTTTATTGGTAATCGTTGATAGGTACACCTACAGTAATAATTATTTTTTAAAACTCTTTAATAACATGATTTGTGTTTGCCCAAAATGATTTCACAGAGAACGCAGCTTACTGAAATACAAATCTTGATCATGACAGATCGTAACTAGGCACTTTCAGTACTGGACGGGAGTCCCTATACAAAGGAAAATTTAACACTTTGCAAACACAATTTTATTTATTTGCAAACAGAAGGGAATCCACGTATAAGTAAACTCAAAAACTGTTACTACAATATCCTGACAGAGAGGTGAGATCCGTCAACCAAGACTCTCATAAGTAATGAATCCTCAGGAGAAATTCAACCTTGGACGAGAGACGGAGCGAGACTTGGTAGATTTACAATATTACACGGAACAAAGATTTCCATAGCGTTCAACGAGGCGTATAATGAAGTCTACACTCTGACAATGACATGTCCATATTGTAGCATTTTCGCGTTGGAAATTAACCAATGGCTTACTTTGTGTTCCTTTATTATCAACAGTAATGTGTCCTTAAGTAGAACTATTATTACTAATCCGTCATTTCCTCTGTAATCTAGTATACGCTATAAGTGACCAACAAACACAATAACTGTATTATATTTTTACAGGTCACTTAGTGCGGTCAGTTAAAATGATCAAAATAGGTTTTATTGTGCCCTCCATTGTGAAGTCTACTTAAATCTCAGTCACATTTTAACGATTTAAACAAGTCCATGAAAGTGAAGTTTATAAACCTTGGTTTGACCGCTAAAGACAGCTGGCTGTGTTACCGCACACGTGCTCAACAGTAGCAGCGGGTCTTTCATGTTTTAATTGCATTCTATATTGAAAATACTAATTAAAAAGGTTATTAAGTTATTGGCAACATAGACCCATAAAGGGTTGATGGTCAATCCAATGGGTCTCTCCACAAGTCGTTTTTTGTTTGGCGGCGTTAATTAGACCAAGTTTAAACCAATCTTAATTTCTCTGATCATCCCTGTTGATTTTTACAACTTAAGTCAACACGTAACTCTGACACCAACCTTCTCATGGAGTCGTCTGTGAATATTATGAATACTTGACCTATGACTTCAAGCTTTGACCGACCACGGAAAGGCGTTTCACAGAATCTTCGTAACTCACAAATTTGTTTAATTAATACCCAGATACGTTTTTTAAGACAATGCCGTCACTACTTTTGTGTTTAAGTGTGAAGTTTTTTCTAAATACTGATACTAATTTCACGACTTCAGTAACGCATAGATAAACCAGTACAAGTTTAACCAATGACATCACTACATTCCTCTCGTCGATTGGCTCCCACTTGATCTACGAGTTCATTGACCGGTCCAGAAAGTTAACGAGTGGAGTATAAACAATGTTGTAGAGTCATGAAAAATGGCATGTGTAATCTGTAAGCAACTAATTAAAACTCGTTTTGAAGGGTGACTTAATGATTCAAGATTAATACAACGAGTAGATCTTTATGAGTAGACTTTCTAAAATGATTTATTTATTCAATTTACGATCTTTCCCTGGAGGTAGTTTGTGTTCCTTGTAAAGACCTTGGAAAATAAGCCCGTGGTTCAGAGAGAAGTATGAGTGGTTAGATAGGTATAGACCTAACTAACTCTTTGAAACTTAAAAATGGGAAGACAATTCTAATCATTTAAAGATGTTTAAAACCACAATACCTTTCCACCGAAACCTTCTATAAAACAAAACATATAGACCACAAACATAAGTTACATACAGCCATACGTGTCCCAGGTCTGCACATTCCAAGGTATTTCTCGATTGTAGCCTATATTTTTATGTTTTACAACAAGTTTTAGACAAACATAATGACAACTGTAGCTGTACATTATTTGTCATAAAGTCATTCCTGAAACAAAGACTTTCTAGTTTAGTCTAAAACTCAGGAAAATCTTGCATATGGAACCCATCTTTTGCCGCTAAATCCCTTCTGTGTCTAAAGTGACGTCTTGGATTCAACACGGGTGTAATTCACGGATGTCACGTCCTTACGGACCCGGTAAACTCGCAGCTTTTACCCCCTTGAGACACCCTATCTGTCACTCGCCAAATCAAGGCGAACAACCAAACCGTCTTTGGTGGTATAACAAGAAAAACCACAATAATCAAAAGACCGAGAAATCAGGGTGCTCTCGTGCCTTTAGCCTACCGGGCGTCGCGCCCGCTGACACGGCCAGAGATCAGGCTTTGATTTGGAGACCTCGGCTGCTTTTGAACACATGTGACTGCAGGCGTATTATTTATAGAGGGATAAAATATCACTGTGGATGATTGTGGGTCTATTTTGGAATCGATTGGAGATGTTATCTGTACTTTGGCGGTGCCGAAGTGGGAAAAATAACAGCTTTATTGGTGAATTAACCTTTGCCATGCTATGCTTATTCTCACATAGATTAGGACTGGTGGCACGATTAGGTGTTTCAATTAATGCATATGCACACTGTGTGCATCTGGATTATCAATAGTCGGCTAGTCGGCAGTCTGACCGTAAATTGGTTCTCTTGATGTCATGGAATATGCAGCAAAGAAGGAGTAACTGTGTAAATACAGTGTTACACATGGGAAGATAGTACTTTGTTTTTACTTTTGTAAAATGAAAATGTTATACTCATTTTGAACCATCAGTTATTTGCAGACGTTAACAACCCTAATGCAGCTGTTATTCTTACGATGGGCTAAAATAGCAAACAGCATGTATGTCAAAATTAAAGATTATCATCTAAACAATGCTGTACTTTTGCCTCATCTAATCTGATCACATAGAATGGGTTTATTGCCACTAAAAAATCTGTAGATAAATGGATTTTCCCTCTTCCAGTTCCAGATTGGAATTCGAGTGTCCATTTTTCTGAGGTGTAGTTCTGGAATCAACCCACCACGACAGGAATGTCACCCGCTGCTTTCCAGCCCAGCGGTGTGATACCCGCTCCCCTACCAAGCTAGAAGTCGCTGTAAATTACAACATTGTTACAACGGAGATTTGGCATATCATTGTTGGTCATTTGGAAGGGACATTATTCACCTCAGATTTCATGACTGCAGTGCGGTTCATGCATGATCAAATAGTTCTATTTCGAGGAGCTGGAACACTATTTTCCGGAATCTGAGAGTTTTGTTAAAGTTTACTGACAGAGCACCCGCCAAAATTTGCTTCATTTCCATAACTTATTTATTATAATTGAGTTTCATTATCCAAAAGAAGAGCATTTGCGATATTATAAACTGTTCATTTTTTAAAAAGAATCCTCCAAAAGAAACCTTTAAAAAAATAACCATTAAGTTCTTCTTTCTTTAAATAATTATTTTCCGACCCAGTGTCGTTTGGTTTTTAAAACTTATAGCTAAGAAGTCTGCAGCTCACATTGAAAAACACATGAGAAACCAAAATATACAGGCTTCTATTGAGACAGTCGTTGCAACAAGTAACCCAATATTTTCCATTTAGTGCATTGAAATCTGAACATTTACTTTTGTGTCTATATAAATACTAACTCAAGAATATAATTTTACAATTGAAACAAAAACTAGACCTCGTACACCTGCGCCTATTTCCCTCTTCATAAACCTAAATAGCTACGGCTTTCTTCTGCTCTCTTCCAAGTCTGACACTCCGGGGCAATCTCAGCATGGTCTCAGGCAGCTGATTGGTATTCAATGACTCGAGATAACCCACCTCAGACTCGTGAGGAATATCTCCCTCTGTACTAATCACCACGAGTATTCAGAAATAGTCAAGATGGGGTTCAGCCATATTTATTTGACGACAAAAAAGTGACCGAAGATGTCATTAATTATAGCTGCTGTAACGTTACTTTGTGTAAACAAAACACAAACACAAAAATAATGTTATCGTAAAGCGTTAACAGACTTGTTCTTTATAACAAGCACTTATTGTTTTTTAGTCTTTCTGTATTTCATGAATGAATAGAGGAACTCTTTTAAAGCCAACACCGCTTCCCTTTAGAGCGAGGCTTCAGATTACTGTGACCGGTCGTCTAGCCGTGGTTAGACGGGTCACTCCGGACACATAGTAACAAGTTCAAACACCCCGTTCTCTGTCATGGTATTCGGTTGCCTAGCAATGAGACAGAAGTCTCTCACACTTTGTGGTTTAACTAAAATATTTGCCTTTTATTTTTAGAAGTGAATACCGATTTACAATTTGGATTTAGGTATAATAAGGCCTGTAACTATAAGCAATTAGACTTACAAAACCTGCCAACCTCGACCGAAGGTATTGCCATCTGACTTGTATGTGACGTACTATATCGCAACACTGCAACTAATCATATAAACTAAACCTATATTGTGCGACTATTATACTCGAAGGTAACTTTTGTGAAATGCACGGTTTTTCGATTTTCGTAAAAATGGGTTTTACTTTCCCAGTTTCATTATTCTTTTCTGACAGGATCGACTGGTACTGTCGATTAGCTGAAGTAAACGAATTATTTTGGAGCGCCCTCTGGTGGCATGATCCACTTGTAAAGTTTGTTTTCTCCCCAGACCAAATTGATTTCAGTCTGGAATCTAGATGAGATTGTCCCGTGGGAATGTAGTTGGGTGTTTGCTGGTAATTGGACGGAAGGAAAGTGAGAAGCGGGCGTCAAAAGTTGTTCCTATTGGGTTATAAAGTGATTCAGTGTGTAATTGCAAGAGGTATGCATCCGTTGGGACGCTTTACCGGGGCGAATGACCGGAGTGGTGAGGTAGTGATGGGGTACACTCTTTTGGCGAGTACGCAAAATGGCTCTTATAATTGATGATGTCTAACTCTATAGGTCTACATGGTTCATTGAAATGAATGGTTCTTGTTTTGTGTCTGGCTTTACAGGAACATTAGAAGAAACTATGA
The DNA here is from genome assembly GCA_010994315.2 of Pisaster ochraceus. NCBI lineage: Eukaryota > Metazoa > Echinodermata > Asteroidea > Forcipulatida > Asteriidae > Pisaster > Pisaster ochraceus. Next base: position 17,981,285 of record CM021536.1, on the reverse strand, counting down.
CAGAAGACATTCGCCTACATCAAGAGTAAATCATTGAATTGAAACTAAACTTAGGCAAGCTGTTTTTAAAAACTTTTGTGATTTTATTTGACTAAGTGGAACTTTTTGGCCCAAAATTTACACATTCTTTCGGAGATCAAAAGTTGGTAATAAGTAGAAAGCAAAATGGACAGTGAAAGCTCTTACAAAACGCACACATTATTGGGTAAGATCTGATAGTATGAATAGTGACAAGACAACGGACAGATTCAGTTTCAGTTTAATACCAAAGGTTGAAACTTAACGTCTTAAATCGTTCATCTATTTTTTGGTCATGTTTAGTTTTCTAAGAAAATAATGTTGTTGATAAGTTGCTGCAACAAGCTCTTTTCCAGACGTGTTATAGTTTTAAACACACCTCATTTATAACATTTAGGCACAGAAATGTTGGTTAAAAATAAGTTATTTGAAGGGTGGTATATTGATCGTTTTATCGGTCCATTGGTTCATTGATTGCCCCATTTGTACTCTATTACCATTCATGGTGGTCGAAAGCCGAACCAACTATCATTGGCGAAGCGAATGCACAAACGTAGCGTAACACACAGCTCCCAGCAGTCTTGTATTTCTGTCCACACATTTATCTACACAAGTGCTCTGCTCTCCCAAAACAAATCACAAAATTGCTGATTGAAATTTATTATCGGACTGAAATACCGGGGTGACCTCAACTAACCAAAACACCCTTCGCGTAGGTCGAGTATCCCACGTGGATGCAATTCAGCATGATTGCCCACATTGGATCAAGAACAACACCAGCGATAAATACGCTGATATTTTTCGCAAGAATCTAAATTGCCTCAATTGGTCCCCGGGTGGTGTTTTGTACCAAAGTTTCCGCTGCCGTAATTGCACCGTCACGCATACATTGTGCAAAATGGAAATGTTGATTCTATTTTAAAAAATAACGGTTCTGAAACGGTTTGGTGTTTTGTTGGAGAGTGAGACGTTAGGCCTATGGACAGTTTGAGGGGCTGGGGAAAAGGAAAAAAAGATACGAACACAAATAATACAGAGTGACAACTTTTAGGTTACAAGTACTTTCAAGGGTGCTGTGGTTTTCTTCTACATACTGATGAAATAAAAACTTGAAAATGAAGAGAGTGAAAATGAGAGAGTGGCAGCCAGCTCACACATTGGTTACAATGATCGGTTCGAATCGTACATGTAAAACTGAACGGGTCAGGCGTTGACTCGATCCAGCCATTGATTGAACTACATTATGGACTTGTTTGATCTGAATAGAAATGGACACACGGGGTGTATGTTGACAGATAACTTTCATATTATTGTAGATATTGTCTGTATAAACAGACAAGCTCTTTGACTATTGTACATACGTTTTAGAACGAACACGAAGCTGAACCTATTTGGACCCAAAGCTGGGGGGGGGGGAGTCTCATTGTGTATTTCTCCATTGGACAAAATTAATGAGAGTAGATTAATGAATATTTGATCAATATTATGTGACCCTAAAACATTAATGAATGGGTAACGACGTAAATCATATTTTTGTGGTTGAACGCACACCAACTAAAGCCTAAAGAAAGAGCCTCGCAACTTATTGGAACCTTCCATTCTAAAAAAATCACATTAAAAAAATAAATATAGGTTTACTCGTAATAGAAACGATACCAGTATTCATTGATATTTTTATTATTAAATGCACCCTACCGTAAAACCCGCAAGGACGCCCCGCCATCTTGAAAAGCAACTGACGATGAGTAGCAGTTGTAAAACATGAGCCAAGATGTAAACGCTCAAAATATTGACAAACATTTTTCCGTTTTACCCACAAACCCTAAACCAAGTAAGAGCCAAGACTTGACAAAACTCAACAGGGATTCTGTTTATGCCATTTGATTACATCAATTCATGCCGAGATTTTTATTTATTTATTTTTCTACCTCTCCACACATTCAGTGAGCTTAGCTTGAGCTCGACCTTCTGTTATTATTAGAGTTAAGTGCCCGGCATATTTCGGAAAGGGGGAAAAGCCCGCCCGCCGAGTCATTCCGAAACTGTGTCTTTTTGGATTGTGGGCACACCCGCAGGCTGTTTTGGAACGAACGGTAGAGGGCCTTCCAGGGTAGCCATTAGTGTTGCATGGCAAGCATTGTAACTCGCGCGATATCACAGCAAGAGGGCTAGGTAGCATCCCACGGCGCTCAATTAAGAGTATTGATGCACCGATACTTGCCTATACATTGGCCTTATCACGGTAATTGGAAATTAATATGTCCATGGCTGCCAGCTAGTCAGACAACAGTCCAACCGACAAACTTCGCAATCGGTCTCAAAGTCCACTGATTACCATTTTATTACTTTCTTTACCACGCGATTCTTTAATTTGCGCAGTATTTGATCAAGTTTCCCCACCGTAAAATGTATTATTAGAGCTGTGCCGGCCGGCGGAGTTTGAGCCATTTGCCTCGGTGATAGTCTCGAGTAATACAACCTTACGGACACAGAAGAAACGCTCCGATTGCTTCCAAGAGATCTCATCATCAATCGAGTATAGGGAGCGGTTATTTCTGCGGCTAAATCGGGGGTTCAATTTAGAAAAGTGGAAATGATTACTCTAGCCCCAGGAGACACTCCAAACCCGCTTCGATAATTGAGCGAAAAATTAAATTGTTTCCACACCGAGCGAGGAATGCCTTTGAAGTTAGCGCTCACCGAGTCTTGATGGAAATAACCTGGGCGTCTGCTGCCTTGAAGACCCCATAGCAGAGCGGTCGCGCTCTGCTAAACTAGTCCCCCGCTTAGTCCGTCAGATACTCCCGGCATTATCGTTCCCTGACCCCAAACCGAACCTTCAATGCCCGAGGAAAATACACCAAAATGATACAACCCTCCCGCGGTGTCCAAATATTGGCTGTTTTTTCCCCCGAGTGATTCTCCGATCATGGAGTTAAAATGATGCTACGGTTTGACACAAACTGTCAAGTCTAGGTTCTATATCTGTTATGACGTCTTTAAACTGTGCAGTTTGTCATTTGAAACATAAGATAGAGGACCAGAGGTGACTAGAGTACGTACATTAAATGACAACTGACAGAAAGAAAAGTTTCATTTTTGAGATAATCAGGTGATTGGAAGACCTGGGTAAATAGAGCATGGATCTCTTGGTAGAGCGGGGGTATAGTATGTTGTACTTAAACACCGTGACAAGACCTCTTTGTATGGGGATGACCTCATCAATGCACGCGATGTTTATCACACGTGTTTCCGAATGAGATGATATAGTGCAATGACTAAAGAACAAATTGCCATGACACATGGAAATATCATTATGTATCCCTTGCGAATGGCAAGTGTCATTAGATCATTTCCATACGTTTCTAGGTTGCCTCTCTATATTTCATTTTGCGAAACATTCATCTTGTTTATCTCATCTTAGTTTATCTTTAACTTAAGTTTTTTAAACTCACGTCCTAACAAAATAGCAAGTTGGCTTAACGCCAATCCAAATAGAGCACCATATTGTTCCACAACTTTAGAATACAAAACTTGCTTTTAAACAAATACAATATTTTCCTTTAATGGATGTAACAAAAGCCTACTGAAGCAGTTTTGAGATAAGTTATATCCGAGCACTATTTTTCTGTCGTAAGAAAATCTCTCTTGGACGAAGCAACCAAAGCCCACGGCATCATGTGTAGACAAAGGATTTAACCATTCCTTGACATAAAGGTCAATGCATTCATGGCACTCAATCCAATCAAATCAAACAAAATAATAACACATTTCTGCAATCAAATCCGAAGACAATTCCATTAAAATTTATGGATTTAATATATCTAATATCTCAAGAAATCATTTATCACAAACTGCATCGTTAACTCTTCAAGTAATTATGCACTAATTTATTGGTCATGCTTTATAAGCGATCCACAATCAGGGTAAATTATGCCAATAATGGTACCTTGGAGATTTCTCTAATGCGGAGTAATTATTCTGATTCTACTGAATTGGCCAGAATGATGCATTGGTGAGCGACTGCTAAAGTCATAATTTGCCCGCAGTGTCGTGTCATGCATAATTCATGCCGAAAATGTCCGTGTAAGTCTTAAACAAGGTCGTTTTCTCACTTTCTATCTCACTTTCCGCAGTCAGGGGGAACAACGGAAGATTTGGCGGGTTACTTATTCAAATTAATCTCCTAAACTTTCCAAGAGATAAATCATAAAATGGAATAATACTCACGGGAAATATAGAAGGGTCTCAGTGGTGAGATTGTCATCCAAACAGCCGGTGTTCGCTGATTGTATACGGCGTCAAGAAGACAATCATGCTTGGACAGTAATCGCGATTGTAGGCACCGTCCAACTCAGGCAAAATTCATTATTTTATCAGAGATATTAATTAAACAACTTTTGTGATTAGCCCTGTTCTTTTTCTGAACACGTACTTGAATATCTTGTTTACAATACAACAAAATACAAAAACATTATACAACATTGTAGTGGTGCAACAACAGATGCTGCATCTTTGTTAATTTGTTTGTTGTAGTTAATGTTTTTAGTTAATAAGTAATTAATTTGTAAATAAAACAAACCATTGTTTCCCGCCTTTTCGTCGTTGCTTTAGTGACACGGCAGTGAGGTGGAGGCAGGAACTACGGGCAATTTATCTTCCAAAAGGAAGAACAAAATACATCGACTGGATGAAAGATTCATTGTGTGAGTAGCAGTGTGATTTCCCTGATGTCGTTTTTCGTGTTTGAAATGTATAGTGTAATGCAACCTTTGCTCAGGTTGAGAATGATTTGCTTAGAATGTAGATTCAGTTTCAAATGATTGAATTTATAGTTTGTGGGAAAACGCTTTTGCTGAGAAGTGATGGTCTCTCACCCCAAAAATGTAATGCTATCATTATTTTAAATAATAATTTTTTTTGTTAAAAAAATGCCATCATGATTGTCTGACGTCGTGGAAGTCATTGTCCAATTTGTGTACAGCACTTTCAACATTTTGGAGATACGCGTGCTGACTTCCGACAATAGTGAGTCTGGTGACGGGTGTACATGTAGTGCAAGACATGTTTAGTACTGCTGAAGCCACACTAGGCTGCCCAAGAAGCCCATAATCCAGGCAAGTGTCTTAGCCCAAGGATAGACCAGCAGTGACCTCAGACTTGTGAGACTTCACCTCACAAGATGAGGATGGGTCTTGACTTCTTGAAGCATCTGCAGAAGCCAAAGCACTCACTCCAGACTTAACAATCCAATAAACGCATCCAAAACACAGCATTTTCATCACTTTCAATGCCCTCAAAAATATACAGTAAGAAAAACCAAGGTCTACTCCTAAAAGTAACAAATCACGTTCAATAATTCTACATGTAGGCCTATAATTTATGCATACACATCACTGAGCACACAAGAGTATAACTTAAGAAAGGGCGAGATTCGTCGAGCGTTCTAGCACAACAGCAGACCGGCGTGCAAAGAAGACCTGACCGGTCATTTATAACGTGCAGACTGTCGACTCAACGGTCAGTGAACGCCTCGTTTACAAACAAGACCGCATTCTGTGTATCGTGGTTTGGTAAGCCATCAAGAATTACAACAATTATTACTCGTTTTTCATACAGACACATTTCAGCTTGTGTGAACAGACCACTTCCAGTCACTACAATCATGCGTTTATGAAATAAAGTTGTTTTTTAATACTTTGACAATAACAACAACTACGGCTGAAACATGCAACCAATACAAGTCAGCCGGCCAGAATTAAACAACGAGAACTTATCCGTACTATCAATTGCAGAAGGTACTCAACAAAACAAAAACACAAATTTAACAGAACAATCATAATATCCAAATCGGAAACTATTTTAAATAGTAATGACTATGTTTGATATAATTATTGTTGTTTTTGAAAACAATGACCCATTTGGAAATAATTGACTGTCACATTTCAGGAACAGATTGATGAAGTCAAATCATATCTTGGTCCCATCGTGTTGCTATGGGGAACCACAATCTTACACCTCACATTTTCTGTGTGTAGGTACCAACTAAGTGGAGAGTTGATCCATCGAAGTTAGTTGCCCAATAGTTGAAAACAAAACGGCCAAAGATCTTTACAAATTTAAGTGGCTTTTAGTTTGTTGTAAATAAATAGCATTTTGTTCTGAAGGAAACATTGATAGAAAGTTAATACTATCCTTAATGGGCAAATGTAAAACAAATACTTCTTGAAAACGAAACAAAACCAAAATCTTTCTTATAACAACACTGTTTCTTGACAGTTTGTTGATGATGACGTCAGCACCACGTCAAACCTAATCTGGTTTGCCTCAAGAATGAGTGTATAACAGTATCAAACTGCAGATGGCTGACATGGTCTTCAAGAAGACGGTACAAGACTTTTTGAAAGGAAACATAATACTTTTCTCAACAAAACCATTCACCACTGGGAAATTCAAATTCGATGTTGTTTTACACTGTGACAACAAATTAATTAATGTGTAAGACAGTGGCGAAAAAAAAAAATTAAAAGTCTTCATAAATTAAACAATAAAGTTCTTCTTTCTGTTATTTTAACCAACTGGCTCTTTGCGGAACTGACTCTTCAGGTCTGTGACGAACGAAAGTAAAACAAAATTGCCAAATCCGGAACAAACTGATGAAACAATAGGTAACATTCAAGACATACGTTTAGAAAAGAAATATTATACATTTTACTGTCCCTAAACAAGGCATGAAACCATTTAAAGTCGAATAGTAATTACTTTCTAAATCCCATCTTATTAGGAAGACACGTTAATCATGCACCTCGTCACTGTCCAGACTTGATCAAATCAAAGAGTAAATGAAAAATAAGAAAGAAAAGAAAAATTCATTTTAGGAAAACTGTTTACTCCCTCCACGTCAATCTTGTGACGCATATAGACAATGTTTATCTTGGTGTGACGTGACATTTTGTGTTTAGTGTGCATTTTGTATGGGCAGGTTTCGCATGTCATAAATTGCATTGGATTGCATGCACCTTAATGAGATTTTATGAGATGTTTGTTTTTGAAGTTATAGTTATTATTCATCGCAAGACATTGCAGTACAATAAAGGCACCTGTCGCACCGATGATGTCACGGGTCTTTGCCGTATCAGCCATCCCCTGTCATTTTCTCACCATAATGACGACAATGTCCACTGGTGGTCACCAGTGAACCACCGAGGAGGCGTTTGAAAACATCATCGATTCTAATGGTTGGACATCCTCACACGTGACGAGGTGGATACTGGACGCCCCCATGCGGTCCGATCGTGTTAGACGAGGTCCAGGGGTGAATGCCAAGCCCAGCTGGAAAGTGTGGGAAAACAGGAGTTCCGTATACAGCTTGTGCTGGACAACAACTTTCTGACAGTACTGTTGATGTAGGAGCCTGGCTGTAGATCGTTGAGGGCGCTAGCATTGGATACCAAGATAATCCTTCAGACTGTCCCGTCCCGATCCCTGCAACTGCAGGAGGCGTGGTGAAGTTGGATGGCGGTGGGGTGGGAACCACAAACTTTCTTGGCATTCCCATCACTGAGGCGGCAGGTGGCGTGCTCACGTTTGATAGCGGTGGGGTTGAAACGAGAAACTGACCCTGTGTTGCCGCTGGAGGGCACTGTGACGTTTTTATTGCCCTGACCGTTTTTGCAGCGGTTGTGATAGTTTCTTCCGGCCTTTGACGCTTCCATCTCATTCGTCGGTTTTGAAACCAGGTTTTTACCTAATGGAAAACATGCAAACATATTGTGTACTGAAAGAGATCGATTTGTTCTCGTAGTGTATGTTAGCTTTGTATGTTAACTGAGAATACGAATGGTGATCAAAATGAAGTTAGTATTAAAATTTCACCTAACCAACGCCAACTTCACACAAAAGAAACCCCGCCTGCTCCGGGAAGTTGAAGATTACTTTTCTAAATACTTAATTTGGTTACAATTTCATTGTGAAGCTTTCCCGAAAATGAGAGTAGTTAACGAGAGTCCAATGTGTGTACTCTAAAAAAAACATTAAAAAAAACAAACAAACTGTACTGTACATTTCGGCAAGCAACCGTCTAAAAACTCGTTGAACCTGTCAGAGTGCCTCGCCATGAAGTATCTTTCTATCGCAGAATTTGCTGGATACAGAAAGCTTACTCTACGATGGGATGAATACTGAGCGCGGCTTGAATCTCACGTTACGGTGTGAAGATGGCCATTAATAAATTTGTACTTGGGGGATGAACTGGATTGCGGTAGAACGCCAACCATCTCAGTAAAGCTCTGTTGATCCACATCACACCGGGATTAGACCTTGATCGATGTCAGACTATTCAATTATCAGATCTGATCACCTTTTCTGGGGTATTGTCCCATTATTATCAATCTCGCTAAGATTATTACATAATCTCTTGCTATTTATTTTACCACGTGGGAACAGGGACTTGCAGCAATACATCAGTCGTTATTTTTAAGGCTGTGTAAAACCTACGTTTGGTGCACAAAGTGCAAACCTAGTCACTTCGGCCCTACTTAAAGTATTTTGTTACTCATAATGATTTTAAAAATACGCGTGGAATTTTATCATGGTATTCAGTCAGTCTACAATGTAGGACATAATTAAACAATTAGTCAATACAGTTCTCAGCATGTTGATATTATAGATTATAATTACTGGCTTGAATGTTTGCTGGCATTAGAACAGCTTTGGGTTAACATAAATAGTTCATGAACAATATTTGAATAATTCATCTTTTCTACTGCTATAAAGCTAATCCATTTCAACTCCATACACGTCAACTTTGTGTGCAATATCGTTGTTTGGGGGAAGATTTGTGAATTTTTTTTTTTTTTAAACCTGTCCAAACAATGAACATGTTAAAATTCCATGAGTATACCTGTGTTTCTTCCAGTCCAAGCTGCCCAGCTAGCTCCTTACGGTCTATTACATTCAGGTACATACTCATCTTGAAGTATCTTTCCATGCTATCTACTTGCTCCTTGCTAAATGTTGTTCGCAACCTTCTCTTCTTGAGCAATGGTAAATTGGACTCCGGAGGGGCTGGCCCTGGAAAGATATTATGGGGGATAGTTTGGATTTTACTTTATTCGACAATAGCACTTCGAATTAAACACAAAAGCCATCCTACATTTTCAAGCGAGTTGATTGACCAACCATTTTGAAACCACTTAACTGCACGGGTTGTATAGGGTGGAAGTTCAATGCAAAGAATTGACTGTGGAGGCTTATGTAGATGCATTCCCCACTGTGATTGCAGGCTAGCAAATCATTCAAAATGGATGATTTTAAACAAAATGGAGGGAGTCGCCTAGCACAAAACCATAAAGCTGGGCACGCATGGTGGGGTTAAAAAGGCCTGGGGTAAAGAGTTAATAGAACAAGTCATAGAAGAGGAAAACAACAAATATAAAAATGACAATTGACTGGCCAGACATGAGGTGAAATATGCCCTTTGATTTATTACTAACGTTTTGTGATCATCCTGTCATCTCCAAGTCCAATATTGCTGATAGGAGCTACTGCCATAGTGGGCTGGCAGACTGAACGCCATGTTGGCCTGATAACTCCGGAAAAGCTGGCTGTCTCTGTGGTACTGCTACACTGGTATCGAGACTCTGAAACGTGTCCACGAGATTGCTGGTACACCTTACTTGAAGAGGCTGGTGGAACCACACCTGTCGATTTGACATCACTAGCAATCTTCAGAAGACCCCCACCCTTATTAGAATCGCCTTGGGGATACGAGTAGAAAGGAAAATGATCATTGCTCATAGATGTAATCACATGAAGTGGAGTCATGAACTTCTTGGCTGGTTCCATGTAGGAATGGTTGAGTTGTTGTGAAGGCATCGTCATAGGCGAAGCTCCCATGCTGTGGTAAAGCATACTATTGTAGTGTTCTTCCGG
>CM021536.1:17930566-17940955 GCA_010994315.2 Pisaster ochraceus | reverse complement strand
GGGGGGGGATGACATCGACGGACTGAAGCAATCCAGATAGCAATTTGAATTAAATTTCCAAATTCTTCGGGAGTAAACCAGCAATGTGAACTTGGGAATATCAAAGATTCGGCTAAAATGTGAAGTCTTAGTTAAGCATGCTATGGTGTAAAATATTCTGTCTATAACTTATTGCATCTGATTTGGCATTGGTCAAATGACGTATAACTAGATTGGGCCACATTTGCTTCGGTAGCTTTATGGCTAGACACGTAGTGAGTTAATAATAAGCGTCGTAACACAAGTTGCCTCTCGTTATTTCTCTATTCAGCACTAAGATTTGGGGGAATTGAATGCAGTCTTGGGGTCGTTAGCTTTGACTTGGCAATCACAAGAACAGAGGGTGATAAATTAAAAACCTAGAAGACTATCCACGTTTGTTGGTTAACTGATCACATTGAACCAATGTCCATCGAGAACCCCCCCCAAACAAAACAACAACAACAACAACAATAATAACGACAACAACAAAACAACGCACTTATAAATAACAAAAGAAGCTTAAACATAATATCCAAACTCTTTGTATCCTCTATTCATACAGACAAGAATACTTCTTTAAGAAGTTGACAAGGCATGGCCAAATTAGTTTTCCCAACTCATTTAAAATCAGAACGTCAGTTATGTTTTCCCTTAATGAAAATTCTCAATTCGCAAGAGCAAATAATTGATAGCATGATTCAAACTTTCAATTATTGCTGAAACAAATTAATTATGTTCAGTTGAAAAATCACTAGAAAATATCGCCAGAAAATATTAAGTCACAATTTGATATTTGGTACCTTTCCAGTTTGTCGAAAGTAAACAACTGATTAAGTTCTAAACAACTTTTTGGATACATCACGTTTGCTGGTATACAGCACCCAGTAGTTACCGTCTGCTCACCGTATATAGACTCTGTGTGTTAAATAAAAGTGAACGATTACTCGTGTTAAAATTCCCGCGCACAGCTGTTGAAGAAGAACCCATTGTTAAAGTGTTACTTTTTCGTGTGTCAGTCACCCGTGAAGACTGTACTACCACTTGCATAACTTGTGTGTGTTATAATTCACCCACATGGGTTGTTGCGTACTTGTCCGCCATTACATGCTGCAGGTGTTAACAGCCCTGTTTGCGGACAGAGTTACCAAACTTTAGAGTGGAAATAATGCCGGAATGGTAACCTTTGAAGTCTGGAGTTGGGTTACTTATGGAATATAGTACCGACTTGGCACTTATTGCAGTGAAGTAGGACGGGAAATTGCGTGGAACGTGGACTTCGACGGGCGGTGACTGTGTTATCAATGGCGGTTTTTGCATAACTTAACACTAGTAAGTACCTTGTTTTGTTACGTAAATGAAATGGGTATAAACATTAGCTTTTATAGCAGCAGCGGGCTGCAGTAACCCCACATTTCAACCAGGTAAGATTTCTGCATGCTACCACCATAGTCCTGTATATTTTAGTGTTATGCTAAATCTTAACCATTTGGTGCTCGATATGTGGGTTTTAGTTGGGGGGGGGGGTACTTCTGTACAAGAGGAAGAGACATTTGGTGCGCGATATTGTTATTATATTGTGTCTTCATTGTGTGCTTGGAATCTCAGGAATTTTAGGGGGTACTTTTGTACTGGAGTGTGTTAAAGTGTGGGAACATTAACTTTGAAGACCACAGAGCATTCGACAGTGAAGCTGAGAGCCGTGTTTTTCTCAGTCAGTAACAGCACAACTTCTTAATACCACAATGGCTTCTCGTGTTTGAATGCGGAGTTCATTATAAGCACTGTCCTGCTTGCTTTTATTGAAATAATACAGAAACACTTGGCTAAGAGCCAGCATGTAATGTCGATTGTGTTGTGCAGGTGCATTAAACGTTTACAGTTTTATAACTTTATTTAGATTGTAGTTGTGTTCGAAAAGGGACCATCAATACAAAATAAATAACAATAGTAAATAAAAACATAATTGAGGTTTGTTAATTCATGAATGTGTTGTTGATTTTTAGTTTTTGTTTGTTTTTGTAATTATGTTTATTTATTAATACATGGGGGTGGTTTCGTTATTTGTTTGAACGATACAGAGGAGGGTGGGGTGGGGGTTGGGGTGTAGTATTTACTGATACTGATAATATAGAAATCCACTTTAACAGACAATACGTAAGACTGCATTTATTTCCTGACACACACAGACACACAAGCGAATGCAAAAGATCCATAGAACAATGAAAGCCGTCTTAAGACCAGTAGAAAACTTCACAGAAGTCACGTGCGAGAAAACATGCCAGGCAATTCAATGCAATTCAATTGATATATTACGTCAAGGGTTATTTTGATAGTGTATAACACCGTGTTTTATGTGATATTCTGTGACAGCACGCACTTAGGTTTCTTTTCATATTCGAAAAGATTAATGTTATAATTTTGGCATTTTGTTCGTAAGGTTTGCCCTTACTTGTTTTTACTCCAAATACTTATTAACTGACTGCAAGTCAATAATAATATGCATGTCTTGAACACAAGATGATTTTAGTTGTTTGATCCCCGAGTTCTTTTAGATTGAGGACACAATCAAAATAGAGACTCGCAGCGCTTTACGTTTTCCATTTCACCAGTCGGAAATGCATCCTCGGAAACGATATGACAACGTATCCCAGATGACCAAAACGTAATACAGTTTGTTATCTTTTTATTACGTTCAAGTCAGTCATACGAAATGTAGACCGAAGTCATAAGCGAAATTCTTACATGCAACCATCACCCATTTCTGTAAACCATGAAAACAAGTTGTGTGTTTTTTGCATTCCCAAACTAGAGAGAGGCGGTACATTTTGTTGGGTATCAACCTCGATAAAGAGCAAATTGAGTAAGCATTCAAACGCTGACCGGACGATTTAAAAAAAAGTTTTCTCGTTAAGGAATGATTGCATTATGAGCTTTTCTGAAAATAGGTTTATTTTAACGACCTCACCGGCAAACAATACACTATTTTCATTTTTGCACAAACAGTACACCTGAGCTTTCATATAGAGCTACGTCAGCACAAAATATACCTTTGCACCAACAAATTAAGGTTATCAAAATAAGGTTATATACTTTTTGAGGCTTTGCATGGTGAGGTATCAAATAAGGTTACCAGTTAAAATACCGTGTCACACAAAATACGATCTGTAATTGAAACCCTACTTATTTTTGCTTAGCGTAATTTTTAAAGCGATACCACACAGGGAAAATCTCGTACTTTATGCAAGACAGCGTCAACACAGCTGTTTACGCAGAGGAAACCAGGCAGATAAAAGGCGTGGACAATGTGAACACTTATTATATTAACGCCTTTCTCAATACACACTGGTAAACTAAATCACAGGATTGACTTTAAAACGTCATGTGTATTATTGTGTATTATAATTACGGGCAGTATCTGTTATTTTCATACGATGCTCAGTAACAGGATGCACATAAACCTAGACGATTATAGAGATCCAAGGAAATTAATAAAGACATCCCACCGCAGAGACTTCGCGCAATCTCGTTCCCTAACTGAGAATCCGGCAACATCAATAGCCAAACGGAACCGAGGAGAACGAAAAGCGATAAAATCCACCCCCCGAAAAACAGGGCTGGGAATAAAAGGATGGACGCGTTTGACTGATTGCAGGCTAAATAAATATTGGCGCTGGACTCGAAGCTGCCTCGCCAATATAATGGTTAGAAAGTGACTAGTGACATCTGACTTACAGGCATGTGGTCCCCGTGCTGTATTGAACTGCACAGGTTTAACCAAACGGAAGTGTCTACTTCTAGGTACTCTTTCTAGACCAGTTATAGGTTTCAATGCAAAAAGGTGATGTAGTTTAATGAAAGGCTTACTTCAAATGTGACTAATTGGGGGAGAATCTTCACCTGTACTTTTTGCTTCTTTCCGAAGGAGTAGGTCGACGTTTTTTCTTGAGACTGTTATTAGGTTCGATAAGTGGTTAATAAAAGGCGACAATTTGAAGTCGAGACTGGCCTGTCAGTTTCAACCAAAATAGTTACAAGAATCTCTGAATGCAGTGTGGATAATGCCAGTCGATGCGTAAAAATAGGAGGGCTTTGACTGCTCAACAGTTGCGGGTATTGTCTTTTTCCCCGACCCCCTACCCATCCCTTCCCGATCATTTTCTGGAAACGCCTAAAATAACCTGCAGAAATGACTCAACTAAAAAGGTGAACGGTTTGAAGACGTCATTGCAACAAATGTATAATAAAACATGTATATACATTAGTCCGAAGCTGCACTGTTTTGTTCAGTGTGAACCCCATACTCTCACCTTCTACCACAGAAACAAAAGGTATTTCCTATATCATTATAATCATCACATCCCCTATCGCAATTTATACCTATGTCATGGTAAGGCCATCTTAAAACACATACAGTGTGTTGTAATTAGTGGTGATTAAAACAACATAAATCAGGCTCTGGAAGGAACAAGCGGAAAACGGTCCGCTGTTTTGTGGAGCTGAAAGTTTGGTCTTACAAAACAACGGACCGTGTTCTGTCATGAAACTAAACAAAAGCCATACGTTTTTTAGGATATTTATGTGAATCATTATATTCTTTCCAACTATGCATTTGATAAGAAACGCCTTTTTTTTTGCCCAACGTATCGACAATCCGAAGGCAACGTGCCCTTTCAGACATGGAATGAGAATTGAACTTTCATTGTCACTGTGTATCCATTGAACTTAAAAAAAATACGGTTTCATCCATACTCTGTAAATGGAAGAAAAACAAGATGTCCGCCGCGCTGTGATAATAAACCAATGAATAAAGGCCGTCATCGAATTGGCAGCAGTGGCTTTATCAAGCCGCATCCACATCCGCCCATTTGGGTACGGGTTAACAATGGGGGAAGGGCTTAACAAAGTAAAGTTAACTAAAGACTTTTCGTTCAGTGGAGTTTTAATTCAACGAAAATTAGACCACTTCACATAATTATTATGACACAGAATTACTGAATAACAACTGGGTGTATGTTGGGAAACAACAAACACAATCATTATACAAGAATTTCACATTGAACTTTTAGAATAGGTCAAAATTGTCTCTACGCAGGAACGGTACGAGTTGCGCAGTAAGTCGAAAAGTTTCACCGTAGTCATAGTCTGCTCAATTAAATCTACGTGTACCTATTTCTATGGGAAGTTAAACAATAAAAAGCGACATAAAAGGTAATTATTTTTTGGATACTGTAAAGATTAAATCATCTATTTAATATTTGGACATCTTAGAAAGTAAACCTCTCTCATCACAGTCGGTTTTCCCATCGAAACTTCCAAAAGAATATCACGTGATGTAGGCCCATGTTCTTTCATCTACAGTTTTACGATTTTGTGTTTGTTTTGGGGCCATCTGCGTGCAGTTTTTCAATTGATTATTTGACTACATCTAAAATTACTTTTTATTTACATTTTCTATATTTTCAAAGTCCGTCGTAGCAGTCATTATTATTGTATTATATTATATCGGCTAAAATGACTGAGAATTTGAATCTAAACACATAAATATTAAAAATGAACGAGTGTAAACGATTCAGAAAATGATAATTGTTTTAGTTTTGCTCAAGATGAAAAATGATACGGTTTAAATGCAACTATAAACCTGATATTTTGAAAGATACTTATGACGTAATGCAAGAAAGAATCTTGACAAAAACCTCAAACTTTAGTCCACCAAATCATTTTATAAGCGGAAAAGCATTAGACATCACCAACATCAGTTAATTTTTAATGAAACAGAAAATGTTAGTGTAATTCCCAGTTGTTTGCAATAACTTCTCGTTGGTACACCTACAAGTCAGTCTGACAATTGGTGTTGAGTAAAAGTGACTTCATCCGTCCCCTGTTTGTGTTATCGGATTGTTCCCCTTTGTTTTTCCGTTGCATCAGCATCAACTAATCGCAGCCAGCGAGAAATAGACAAACTAAATGTATCTGGGTTTTAGTACCAATGTCGCCAGTACCGTTGTGTATTTAGTAGTTTTAAATTTACGTTTAATTTCCAAGAATACCAAATGGTATTCTTAAATTTTCTAAGAAAGAAATCTGAATAAAATACCGAAATTAATGAGGATATCTTCGTATCTGTAAAGCTTCTCTTTACCCACAGTGCAACGCGATACAGCACATTACGTGTCACAAAGAGTCTCATCATCCACAAATATATACTGTTTTCATCTCTACAAAAACTCAATGATTAGACCTTGAACATCAAGCAGCCTTTTTTTTCTTCGATACAAACCAATGTGACTAAACCGAGGCTGGGCAGAAGAGTAGTATGGTACCATGTGTCTATGCGTTTTGCATATTGGGAACCTCACCAAGATTGTCACAACATGATAAAGGCCCATAATATTGTGAGTGTGAAAGCCACGTGACCGTATCGCATTGCATTGTGGGTCAAAATAATCAAGAAAGGACTACCCCCTGTCGGCTTCAAAGTTGAGGGAGGGGTAACTGAGTTCATGGTTGACGCAAGAGGGCGTCCAGAAGCCTCTCTTTGAGTCTGTCTTTAAGTTCTCTCTGTTCTGTCTGGGTTGCTCTGCACGCTACATCTAACGAGCAGCTTCCTGTACACAAGAAAACAAGAAAATGACAAGGACATTTCTTAATGTTAGGGGCTGGGCTACATTTTCTAAAACAAGCTTTTCCAAGTGCACACTTTAAAACTTTATAACTAACACTACGCGATCTTTCAGTTGATACAATAAAAACCAAATTGTATTCTAGCTCCAAACTGGTTTATACTTTTCCATTTTTTTATCTTTTATCTTGTGGAAAATAAGCCTACAAATGACACATGATTCTGAATAAATTAGACTTCAGAACAAAATGCAGAACGATTTTTTTAAATTTTATATTCCGAGCTCTCTGGGAATTGAAGCAAATCCATAGTGTTCTGCATCCGTTAAGGCAGGAAAAGCCTCACACTAAGAATTTATTTAAACTCCCTTGTTGGCATAGGATCTTTTAATGACGCAAGCTTTGTTCCTAATATTTTCGATGAACGGTCATTTTGTTGTTTTAGGTTATGCTTGATTATAGACAGGAAATCGTCCAGATCAGATCGGCTTTATAGAAGCAATACTCCCCGGTATTGCGCAGCCAGGCAAACATTGATTTATAACATAAAATCCGATGACGAGAAGTAATGATTGGTTTTTTTTTAAATTATTAAATCGTAAGTAAAATAATCCATGAGTGGGAAGAGAGAGATGCAAAATGGAATAGAAGTATTATGGAGAGGTCTAGAGAGTTTTCATTTCGCCAAATTGACCTTTGAAATGCAGTTTTGGATTTGATGTATCTATATTATACCCACGACCTTTTTACTCATGTGGGTGCAATTGGATCGGTCATGGGTCCCATCTTTTGAAACCCTCTTCTGGTCAACTCGAACAGTTTTTAAACTCATGAAGAGTGTGGTTTAAAGTGCTTATTTTGTAACTGAATGACGGATCATTTTGACACGTTTTCCTAGAGGTTTTGACCCAACAAATATTTTCTCACTCAGTGTTTTTATAAAATAACTCCCGTCCAGAATATGTTATTATTAGTTAAAATTATTTAAAACTGTTCTTTTTTACTCTCTGATTGATTAATCCGCATGGTGAGGAAAAAACACGAAGCATAAACTTTAATAACTGAAAAACATATCGAAATAATGGACTCTTAAAAAAAGTATACGCAAAAAAAACGAAAATGAGAAGTAAAATAGCCGTCTTACTCTCATTGCAGCAGAAGCCGTTTGAAACACATTTCCCGTCAGTAATAGATTCACACGTCTCTCCAACAATCTCACACGGAGTGGACAGCTTACTTTCCTCTCTGCACACCAATGTTTCTTTAGTCCCGAGAAAACAGCCAAAAGAATTGCCGCAGCATATAGCTGAGCCTACACACTGCCCCATACCACCAGGGCCGCAGGATAGGCACTACAGAAGAGTGGGTGAGAGAGGGGAGAGAGAATTAAAAGACAAGTACATTATAAAATCATTGCCAGAATGTGTTTTCGATTTCGTTTTCAGTGTGTAGAGTTATATTCAAGTACTTTTCTGTGGATACGAGTTCTTCTATTGTTTTTTACTGTAATTACATGTACCTGTACACAACTTACGAAAATATATTTTGCGAGATAATAAGTAACTTTCTACGAGCACAAACGGCTTGAGTATGAGAAGTGGGGACATTTAGAGGAAGTTTGTCTGCCGTGAATTTTTTTTTTACAAAAACAAATCTTTCTTTTAGTCGAAGTGTTTATTTTCATAGTGATTAATCACAAGTATTGAACTAGTATAATACAAGAAACTGTTGCCTCCAATATAAAAAATATTCAACCGTGAAAGTCTCGCGCGTATCGAAAACGAGAAAAAAAGTCCAACGAAGACTACATTTTTTATGAAATCGAGTGTTCTTTTGAAATTGTATTTATACAAAACTCTTGAGAATAGAAACGCCCGTAGCAATTTGTTGTACATACAACTTCAATGTTTACTTAATAGGGCCTACAAATAATTTGTCAATATTTAACATTTAAACAAAATTAAACTTGGGACGAGGGTTCGTATTATTTTTGGAAACCCCATTTGCGAGTCACGCCCTAATTTGTGCAACCCATTGGTTTAGTAATGAACGTAAAGTTTGGCAAAAGTCTTTTTTGTTTACAGTTTACTGGAAACTGAAGTCAAGTCATGTTCGAGGGTTTCCTCCACTGATTTATGAAGTTGATTTTTTTTTTTTGCAATTCACCACGAAACTCTACTTTCTAAACAATTTGATGTAATTTGTTATAGTCACAAATTATGTTAAACTAAATTATTTGAAGAAACAGAATCATGCGGACGTAAATCTTATAAGGTTTGGACCGAAAGTTTGAATACGCGCTAGACTTGCACAGTCGACTTCGTTACTTCTGAACCATGAATGGATTTATCACTTTCATGTAACTTCAAACAAGATATAAAGACTTAACCTAGATCTGGTTCCTCATTTACTTCCGATAAACAGACAAAGCAGAGACGGCTTCTCATGTCAGAAGATGCATCTATTTCGATTCAAGACAACTGAAGTGGCGACTTAAGGTCAGTGCTTTGGTAAGGCAACGGTGCTTAATTTCTCCTAGATTTGATAATATCACTAAACATGCTATAATATTAGTTTCCAACTCCGAAAAGCTTACATGGTCAATATCAAGAAGAAGAAGTTAAATACTTCTACCGTGTCTTAGGTTACTTGCCCGGTGGTGTCAGTTTTCTTTAAGTCCAACATCACGAGCAAAGGAAATTAAGTTGACTGAGGAGTGCAGAGGACACGCTAAGTCGGTTTAGAACCCACATTCACGTAGAGGTACCGAACAGTGTGGATGATAGACACTCGATTAATAGATTGGTGTCTATTTCAGAAACTCCCATCTTTCCTCTAGTGTCTGGAGAGTACTATGGTATCCTTAGGGACGCCATCGACAATGAAATTAAACCAAGGTGTCATTCTCAGAATACGTTTGAAAATTAAAACTTGCACTATTGTATTCATCGTTTCATACTAAAGAGGTTTGTTTTAAGTCGTCTCAAAAGTGTCTACAACGAATGGCACATTACTAATAAAAAATTATGTACTGAGGGGAATCTCCATCGTGAAAAATCTAAATTAAATATGTAAAACGCTTCTTGTATTTTCGTTTTAAAGAGGAGCCAACGTGCTGGTCATAAACACCTGTCCCGACGGTGTTGATTACATAAAACAGGTGTAAATGATAATGTGAATAGTTAAAACCATTTGCAAGAGTTATTCAATAAGACCCTTGAACTATCCAAGGCTGATGTGTTTGTACACTCGATCTGGCTTATTATCAGTATGGAATCACTTGTAACTTCTCATCGAACATAAAATCTACTTTAATATTTTGATATTGACAGCACTTTTATTCAATCTGCATTTTTTTTAATCGGCAGAATCGCCCTTCATACACCAGCAGTGTACCAACTTGATGTCAAGATTTCAAAACTTATTCCTTTAAAAATTAATATCTCCTGAACCACATGTCGTAAAGTCGTATGTGTTGTTTTTGTAGCTTACAACAATTGCAAAAGTTTATTCAAAACGATGACCTCTTTTTGACCTGTCATAAAGTCGTAACGTTTGTGTTTTATTGTAGGTTACAACACTTGCGACATTTTATGAACAGCCATGACCTCACGTTGACATTAACTTCCGGTCCAAACAGAAAGCTCAAAACTTTAACAAATCGTATCTCCTGAACAACACATGTCATAATGTCGCAACGTTTGACCACACGTTTTAGAGCTCTTGTGCGATTGCATTAGTTTTCGGGAA